>JAHCLQ010000483.1:0-27429 GCA_023678885.1 Pogostemon cablin
TGATGATGATGATCATGATCATAATGATCATGACGATTATGATGATGATGATGATCATGATGATGATAATGATCATGATGATGATTATGATCATGATGATCATGATGATGATGATCATTATCCTGATCATGATGATCATAATCATGATCATAATGAAGATAATGATCATGATCATGATGACGATCGTGATTATGATGATGATCATCATCATGATCATGATCATGATCATAATGATAATCATGATGTTGATGTAGATGATGCGATGATGATCATGATCATGATCATGATCATAATGATAATGATGATGATCATGATCATGATCATGATGATGATGATGATGATCATTATGATGACCATGATTCTAATGAAGATGATGATCATGAACATATGATGATGATAATCATGATGATGATGATCATGATAATGATCATGACGATCATGATGTTCATGATGATGATGATGATCATGATCATGACGATCATGATGATAATGATGATGTTGATCATCATGATCATGATGATCACGATGATGATGATGATGATCACGATCATAATGATCATGATGATAGTCATGATCGTGATGATGGTGATGATGATGATGATGACCATGATGATGACAATCATGATGATGATGATGATCATGATAGTGAAGATGATGACCATGATGATGATGATGATGAACATGATCATGATCATGATAATGATAATGACGACAATGATCATGATCACGATAATGATGATGATCATGAAGATGATCATGATGATGATGATGATGATGATCATGATGATCATGATGAAGACAATGATGATGATCGTGATCATGATGATCATGGTCATGATGATTATGATCATGATGATCATGATGATGATCATGATGCTGATCATGATCATGATGGTCATGATGATGATGATGATGATGATGATCATGATGATGTTGATGATGATGATCATCGTGATCATGATGATGATCATGAAATTGATCATGATGATGATGATGATCGTGATGATGATGATCATGACGATGATGATGATGATGACCATGATGATGATGTTGATGATGATCATGGTCATGATATGATGATGATGACCATGATGATGATGGTCATGATATGATGATGATCATGATGATGATCGTGATCATCATGATCATGATGATGATGATCATCATGATGAAGAAGATGATGATGATCGTGATGATGATAATGATGATGAGGATGATGATGATCATAATGATCATGACAATGATGATGATGACGATCATGATAATGATGATCATGATGATGATGACCATGATGATGATGATCATGATCCTGATCATGATCATGATCATAATGAAGATAATGATCGTGATCATGATGACGATCGTGATTATGATGATGATGATCATCATCATCATGATCATGATCTTGATGATAATCATGATGATGATGAAGATGATGCGATGATAATAATGATCATGATCATGATCATAATGATAATGATGATGATCCTGATCATGATCATGATCATGATGATGATGGTGATGATCATGATGATGATGATCATTATGATGATAATAATGATCATGATCATGATGATGATCATGATTCTGATGATGATGATGATGATGATCATATGATGATGATAATCATGATGATGATGATCATGATGATTGTGGTCATCATCATGATGATGATCATGATAATGATCATGACGATCATGATGATCATGATGATCATGATCATGATGATCATGATGATCGTCATGATGATCATCATGATCATGATGATCACGATGATGATGATCACGATCACAATAATCATGATGATAGTCATGATCGTGATGATGGTGATGATGATGTTGATGACCATGATGATGACGACGATCATGATGATGATGATGATCATGATAGTGATGGTGATGACCATGATGATGATGATGATGAACATGATCATGATCATGATAATGATAATGACGATGATAATCATGATCACGATAATGATGATGATCATGAAGATGACCATGATGATGATGATGATGATCATGATGATCATGATGAAGACAATGATGATGATCGTGATCATGATGATGATGATTATGATCATGATCATGATGGCAATGATGAAGATGATGATCATGATCATGATGATGATTATGATCATGATGATCATGATGCTGATCATGATCATGATGGTCATGATGATGATGAATATGATGATGATCATGATGATGATGATGATGATAATGATGATCATGAAAATGATGATGATGATGATGATGATGATGATGATCGTGATGATGATGATCATGACGATGATGATGACGATGACCATGATGATGATGTTGATGATGATCATGGTCATGATATGATGATTATCATGATGATGATGACCATGATGATGATGATCATGATCATGATCATGATGATCATGATGATGATTATAATGATCATGATGATGATCGTGATCATCATAATTATGATGATGATGTTCATCATGATGAAGAAGATGTTGATGATCATGACGATGAAAATGATGATGAGGATGATGATGATTATAATGATGTTGATCATTATGATGATCACGATGATGATTATGTTCATGATGATGATCAAGATCGTGATGATGATGATCATGATCATAATGATCATGACGATGATGATGATGACGACCATGATGATGATGATCGTGATCCTGATCATGATGATCATGATCAGTATCATGATGAAGATAATGATCATGATCATGATGACGATCGTGATTATGATGATGATGATCATCATCATCGTGATCATGATCATGATGATAATCATGATGATGATGAAGATGATGCGATGATCATGATCATGATCATGATCATAATGATAATGATGATGATCATGATCATGATCATGATCATGATGATGATGGTGATGATCATGATGATGATGATCATTATGATGATAAGGATGATCATGATCATGATGATGATCATGATTCTGATGATGATGACCATCATGATCATATGATGATGATAATCATGATGATGATGATCATGATGATTGTGATCATCATCATCATGATGATGATCATGATAATGATCATGACGATCATGATGATCATGATGATGATGATGATGATCATGATCATTACAATCATGATGATCATGATGATGATGATCATCATGATCATGATGATCACGGTGATGATGATTATGATGATGATCACGATCACAATGATCATGATGATAGTCATAATCGTGATGATGGTAATGATGATGATGATGACCATGATGATGATGATGATCATGATGATGATGATGATCATGATAGTGATGATGATGACCATGATGATGATGATGGTGAACATGATCATGATCATGATAATGATAATGACAACGATGATCATGATCATGATAATGATGATGATCATGAAGATGATCATGATGATGATCATGATCATGATCATGATGATCATGATGAAGACAATGATGATGATCGTGATCATGATGATCATGATCATGATCATGATCATGATGGTATGATGAAGATGATGATCATGATCATGATGATGATTATGATCATGATGATCATGATGATGATCATGATGCTGATCATGATCATGATGGTCATGATAATGATAATGATGATGATGATCATGATGATCATGATGGTGATGATGATGATGATGATCATGATGATCATGAAAATGATGATGATGATGATGATGATGATGATCGTGATGATGATGATGATCATGACGATAATGATGATGATGATGACCATGATGATGATGATGTTGATGATGATCATGATGATAATCATGATGATGATCATGAAGATGATGATGATGATGATGATGATGATAATCATGATGAAGATGGTGATGATGATCGTGATGATGATTATGATGATGATGATGATCATGACGATGATGATGTTGATCGTGATGATGATCATTATCTTGATGAAGATTATGATGTTGATCATGATGATGATCATGATGATGATGATGACAATGACGATGATGATCGTGATCATATGATGATGATAATCATGATGATGATGATCATGATGATGATTATCATGATGATAATCATGACGATCATGATGATGATGATCATGATGATCATCATGATTATGATCATGGTGATGATGATGATGATGATCATGTTCACGATGATCACGATCATGATTATTATGATGATGATGATGATTATGATCACGATCATGATGATGATCACGATGATGATCATGATGATGATGAACTATGTAATATTATAAAAGGTAAATGAAAATAAAGAAAAGGGGACAGAAGATAAAGATGTTGTGGGAATGGCAAAGAGAAAAAGAGCCACAAGTCGGCCCAAAAAAGCTCTTGCAAAAAGCATTAAAGAAATAGAGCTAATCTAAAAATAACTTTTTTTTTCGTAGGAAGCTTGCTCCAATATTGGTTAGCTGTGGCATGCCAATGATCTAAAGGTCGAATCTATTGCTTTGCTATTTGGGAACGTGTAATCGGTTTAATATGATGATGATCATGATGATGATAATGATAATGATGATCATTACGATGATGATCATGGAGATGATCATGATGACGATCTTGATGATGATCGTGATCATCATGATGACGATCATGATCATGATGATGATGATCATGATGATGATGATGATAATGATGTTGATCATGATGATAATCACGATCATGATTATCATGATGATGAACATGATGATGATGATTATGTCCATTATGATCATGATCATGATCATCATCAATATCATTATCATAGTGATCATAGTGATCATAGTGATCATAGTAATCATGATCATAGTGATCATCATGATCACGATCATAGTGATCATGATCATTATCATAGTGATCATAGTGATCATAGTGATCATGATCATAGTGATCATCATGATCATGATCATCATCAATATCATTATCATGATCATTATCATCATGATCATGATCGTTATGAGCTTCATCAGGATCATCATCATCATGCTCATCATGATCGTCATGATCATCATCATCATAATGATTATCATAATCATATGATCATGATCATCATCATCATGGTAATCATCATCATCAAGATCATGATCATGATCAAGATCAACCTTATCATCATAATGATGATCATGATCATGATCATCAACATCATCATCATAATGATCATCATCGTGATCACATCATAATCATGATTATGATCATCATCATCATCATCATAATGATCATCATCGTGATCATCATCATCATGATCATCACCATCATCATCATGATCATCATAATTATCATCATGATCATGATCATCATCAGATGATCATCATCATGATCATTATCAGCATCATCGTCATGATGATAATCATCATCATGATAATGATCATCATCATCGCGGTCATCATCATCATGATCGTCATCATCATCATCATGATCATTATGATCATGATCATCATGATCATCATCGTCATCATCATCATGATCATCACCATCACGATCATGATCATCATAATGGACATAATCATTATCATCATGATCATCATCATGATCATCATGATCGTGATTATCATCATGATCAACATCATTATCATCATCATCATCATCATCATCATCTTCTTCATCATCATGATCATGATCGTCATCATGATGATCTCGATCATCATCAAGATCGTCATCATGATCATCATGATCATCATCGTAATGATCATCATTATCATTATCATCATCAGGATCATCATCATATTAAAACGATTACACGTTCCCAAATAACAAAGCAACATATTCGACCTTTAGATCATTGGGATGCCACAACTAACCAATATTGGAGCAAGCTTCCTAAGAAAAAAAAGTTATTTTTAGATTAGCTCTATTTCATTAATGCTTTTTGCAAGAGCTTTTTTGGGCCGACTAGTGGCTCTTTTTCTCTTTGCCATTCCCATAACATCTTTATCTTCTATCCCCTTTTCTTTATTTTCATTTACCTTTTATAATATTACATAGTTCGATCATCATCATCATGATCATCATCATGATCATGATCATCATCGTGATCATCATGATCATCATCATGATCGTGATCATAATCATCATCATCATAATAATCATGATCGTGATCATCGTGAACATGATGATCATCATCATCATCATGATCATCGTCATCATTATTATCATCATCATATGATCACGATCATCATCGTCATTGTCATCATCATCATCATCATGATAATCATCATGATCAACATCATAATCTTCATCAAGATCATGATCATCATCACGATCAACATCATCATCGTCATGATGATCATCATCATCATAATCATCATCACGATCATCATCACCATCTTCATCATGATCATCATCATCATCATCATCATCATCTTCATGATCATCATCAAGATTATCATCATGATCATCATCATGGTCATCATCATCTTCATGATCATCATCAAGATTATCATCATGATCATCATCAACATCATCATCATCATGGTCATCATCATCATCATCATAGTCATGGTCATCATCATCATCATCATAGTCATGATCATCAACATCATCATCATGGTCATCATCATCATCATCGTCATGATCATCATCATCACGATCATCATCATCATCATGATCATATTCATGATCATCATCATGATCATGTTCATCATCATCATCATCATCATCATCATCATCATATTCATCATCATCATGACCATCATGATCATGATCATCTTCGTGATCATCATCATGATCATCATGATCATAATCATCATCATGATCATGAACATTATCTTCATCATGACCATCATGATCATGATCATGATCATGATCATCATGATCATGATCACCATCATTGTCTTCATCATGATCATCATGATCATCATCATCATCATCATCATGATCATCTTCATGATCATTATCATTATCATGATCATCTTCGTGATCATCATCATGATCATCATGATCATAATCATCATCATGATCATGAACATCATCTTCATCATGACCATCATGATCATGATCATGATCATGATCATCATGATCATGATCACCATCATTGTCTTCATCATGATCATCATGATCATCATCATCATCATCATCATGATCATCTTCATGATCATTATCATGATCACGATTATCATCGTCATTATCATTATCATGATCATGATCATGTACATCATCATCATCATGGTCATCATCATCACTATCATGATCATCATCATCATGATCGTCGTCATCATCATGATCATCATCATCATCATCACCATCATCACGATCATGACTATCATCATGATTATTGTGATCATGATCATCATCATCATCATCATCGTGATCATCATGATCATGATGATCATCATCATCATGATCATCATGATCGTCATGATCATGATCATGATCATGATCATGATCATCATGTTGGCTTTCGATCGTTTGGTTAACGTGACCCGTTAGGGTTCCATGTATTTCTAACAAGCAGCGGAAGCAAGTAAACATGAAACGCATTACCTTTCACCAAGGGTTGATGTAGAGGTTGAATTCTCGCTGGCAGACTGCGCAGTCCCACGAGAATAGCCATAAGTTCCTCTTCTGATGTCGGAATTGAGTGGTCTTTATGCTCAGACGATCCTCTCTTCGACGTCTTTCCGTCAGTATATAATACATCAAAATCGGATAACTGCACGATTTTATATGAATTTTGTAACATGATGAACTGCAGCAGCAAACGACCTTCCGGTCTTCTGCTGTATGTCCCAAGTCGATCTCGACGTCGTGTGGGCGACGATCTACGAGACCTACTCAATCTGCTATCAACCCTCATCACACGTGAATAATGAAATATATTAGGGTTCCAGATAAGCTGAGGTGGCTTATATACATGGGCTACAGCAGGGACCAGGAGGAGAAATTGGGTTGGGCCTCCATTGGGCTTAAGTATCCAAGCTTAGCCCAAAGCTTATACTTAAGTCCAATAATAATAATATATTCCACTAAAATATTATTACTGCACTACCGTACCAATCCCAAAATTACGTTTTGGGCTCCTTCTTATTATGAGCCCTTTAGTCTCCCCATGTTTAAGATATACAATGTCCATTAATTAATTTAAGTTACTGACAACTCAATTAATTAATATCTTATCCAAGAGTAGTACCACTCAATCTCATTATCATGCCGGAATAAATTTCACCTGCAGGGTTTACATGATAATCCTTATGAGCTCCTCAAGGGGACATCATCAACCTATGACGGACACGGATTCCTTCTACAATCAACAGCACACCATAGATACAGCACTATTTCCCAACTCACCGAGTTTATTGATTTAATTGCATCTAAATCTCACCCATTGATGAATCAAAGAAATATATACTGCCCTACGTGTCGAGGTTATTGTATAGGGATTAAGAGCACGAACATCCACAATAACAGAGATCAAGTTCTTCTATAAGTCAGTATAAGTTGAACGATCTCATGTGGTCCTGCTCAATACACATAAGTGCACTAGAGTGATTCTATAGCCAAGACAAGCTAATACCAAACCACACTACAACTATCCCGATAGAGAGTCCCCATCTATCTCGGTTGTGAGCATCTGTTTATACTTTATAAGGAAACCGATAATATGATCTTCCGCGTGTTGTCGCACAACATATTATCTACAGTATAAAGTAAGTGGACTATTGCATCGAACATATAAATAAATTATAAGATGCAATCATTTGATCATATGATTCTCATTTCAAATTAATTGTTATAACATTGTTCATACTAAACCTAGACTTTTAGTATACAATCCAACAATCTCCCACTTATACTAAAAGACTATGTTGTTATGTCTTCCGCCATACATCTGATTCCCACTCCCACTACACGACCATTAAAAGCTCTCGCCTTAAGGTCATTGTTAATGGATTTACTAGGTTATCATCCGATGCAATCTAGGTGACAACAACCTTCCCCTCATCATACGATTTCTCGTAACAGGTGGTACTCGCGCTCCATGTGTTTAATTGCCTTATGGACTTGTGATTCCTTCAAGTTTGCAACTGCACCAATATCATCAATATAAATTTTGATATCCTTGGGCAAACTTAGAAACACTACAAAGTCCATCATGAAGTTTCTAGAGTCATACAGATACATTGGTTGCCTCATAGGCTCCAATTTATCATCTTTCCATATGGAGTCCGAAGTCTGAAATATATTTCTATATAACACTCCTCCACATTATGACTCAACTTCCTAAAATTAAACACATAACCTTGAGGTGGATTTACTGCCGTCCAATCTGACTAAAAAATCTGAATCTACGTAATCCACAAGAAGCAGTGAATCTGTCCAGTAAGCTTACATATAATTTCCAGTCCTTCTCAGGCACTTCATATATGTCTTACCACAGCTCATCATTCTTGTTCCAGGTTACGTTGATACCCACTATTCTTGCATTTAGCAAAACAGATATCCATACTCATGTATAGCATTCCTTAGATTAGGCTTCCTCATTTGCCGAAGCATAAGGAACTGCTTTCATCTCCTTTATCTTCCTTTTGTGTCTCAAGACACATTTCCTTAGATAAAGTCACATGCTAAAACGAGTAAGGATTGTATCATTTCATGAAGCTTGAGATAAGCATAACATCCTTTCTTGTGATCCGTATTACCATGATCAAAAGGATATTTTTGCTCCTCTTAAGTCCTTCATCTTATACCGCTTTATTAACCATACCCCATACGCCCGATAATACTCTTTCATTGTCTCCAATGAGCAAGATAATATCTATGTATAGTACAAGTAATACCACCACGTTTCCATCACTCTTTTCAATACACAAGACACATCCGCGCATTGAATAAATCCATATCTTTGGATTTCCTCATCAAAACGGATGCATCATGATCTTGAAGCTTGCTTTAGTCCATCGATGGACACTTTTAAGCTTCCTATCACAATGCTCTTAGCCCTTTGCAATGAATCACTCTGGTTGCTTCACATAGATGTTTTCCTCAAGACTTCCAATTAGGAAAGTTGTCTTGACATCTATTTGCTATCCCTCATATTCCATATGAGTAGCAACATATAAAAGAATCCGGATCAATATAGGCACAGCTACTGGCGAACAGGTTTTCTCATAATCGAACCCTTTCTTTCTGAGTATACCTTTTCGCAACAAGCTTGCTTCCAAGGTTTTCACCTCATGCTATGATCCTCTTTTATTCTTGTATGCCCGCTTCCAATGGCTTTTACGCCATTTAGCGGCTCTACTAGCACCCAGATTTAATTCAGAATCCATCGATTCTAATTCAACATTCATTGCAATTAGCTAAGATTCTGCATTTCTATCTTGTAGTGCTTCGTCGTATCCGTGGGTCCATTCCATATTTACTAGGGACCAAGTCTCACGACTCTCCCAAAATATATATCTTACGGGTTGTCGAACAATCCTCCCACTACGACAGGGCACTACATGCAATTGTGTATCAGACGTGACAAGCATTGCAGTCTACCTTGTGGTATATCCTCTTGTACACTTGGTACTAATACTTTTTGTTTTCCTCTCACTTCTTTTAGAACAACTTATACATGTGTATTTGATTTATTACATAGTCATTTTTCCAAAAATCTAGTGTTTATGTTAACAATCACTCTTCGATCTTGTGGACTAAATAAATCATCCTTCATTTTTCTAGGATATCCCACAAACAGAAAAACATTCTTACGAATTACTGTTCCTAGGGCATATCCATAAAATGATTTTAGTAATTCCAAATAATTCATCATCTATCTAATCACTACCATAAGAGTGCTATTCCTTCTATTCGTCACACCATTAAGGTGGGAAATTCATTTCTAAAGGTACCTTTCTCTTACTAGATTAGAAGATTCATTATTAATTACTATTTGTCACATCCAGGGGATAAACATGATTTCAGAGTATACAAATTGTTCACCAATGTACCATAACAGATTACAACTCTATCCTTCATTATAATGACCATGTCATTTAAATGAAATGGAGTATCCATCTATTAATGCATAGAAACCGAAATCAAATTCTTTCTATGAAAACGTACGTAAAGATAATTTCATAAAATCAAACGTTTATTCATATCGCAAGATAAATAAACAACTCCCACTGCAACAACCACTACTCTCGTAGTATTACCCATATACATAAAAATCTCATCATCACTTAGTCGTAGGCTTTTAGTGATTCCTGTATCTACACACAACGTGTTAGTAGATGCCATCACTAATCACGATTCAACGACTAGTGAATGAGATACAAGTCTTGTTCACATCTTGATGAAATTGAATTTCCTTTGCCACATGTTTTGTCAGAAATTCCCCACCATATATAACCTCTTGTAATTTAGGAGAAACTTACTCAAAACATATAGGCAATTATGGAGAATAAAATTGACTTAGGTTTCCCTTTCAACTTTTATTCCATGTATCCAATTCATTCATCAAATTCAATCATGACCTACCACCTTTTAACTTACTCAAGTATCTGAAGAGTTACATGAGACCATCATATTTCTATGAACCTCTCACCTCCCCACTAGAGACTTTAATAGGCATCATGAACATCCTTAAGGGAGAACACATTTTTATTTTCTTAAGCAGTAAAATCAAAACCAAGATTCTTTTCTAATCATCTAATTTTGGACCAGTAAATATAATTTCTTTTAGTTAACAATAAGAGAGATAAAACCATTTGAAATTACAGAGAATCATAAATAAATATACAGATCAAATCTTCAAATTTTATCCTTTTATATTGATTCCCTCAAAACAATATAAAAATAAAATTCACCGACATCTCAAGCACCGTGAGTCTGCAAGCCACGTTAGTGTGGACGTTTACAAACCCAAACATTTACAAGAGAAGGTTATACCCATTAATTTCATTTGTCAACCTAACTTTATGACAAAATAATTAATAGTCGGTTCCTCTTTAGCCATGCAAATAATAGCAGTGACTCCGTTGGGGAGGATACTAATTATTTACACCTAAGTGTACACCATTATTTGATCCCAAGTCCACTGTGCGAGCTTGTGTGCCTTACAGTTGGAGAAGTACACACGCGCTCGGATAGCTTCCTACAATCATCAATTATAAGTTTGTACCAGTGAGCCCCACATAAACTCATCCGTTAGGGAGGAAGGCCTATTGCCAACACGCAAGTTCATGTGCCACATTACAAACAATAATTATGTAATGAAGTCTGTACCAGTGATTTGTGAATAAACTCATCCGTTAGGGAGGAAGGCCTATTGCCAACATGCAAGTTTACTCACATCACTTACAAACCAATAATGGAGGCTGCGGGAATTTTTACCAATTCCCTCTCCCACTTAGTTATTTAAAACCGAGGGTTTTTACATGCATATAATATTCGGAATAATATACGCAATCCTAGCATGCTCCTATCACGGCACATAAGGCAGTAAATCCCAAAGAGTCATGCATACATATATAACAATAATCAATAATTAAATCAATCATTAACAGTTATATATCAGCGAATTCGATTGTTCGCCATCAGGCACGAATATCAGCAAAGACTTCCAAACTATCAAACTTTTGAAATTTCCAGATTGTCCAATTTTCGAAATAATCGATATCGACCGTCGATGTCGTCCAGATTATCAAAATCATCGATATCGACTAGATTATCAAATATTCGAAAAAAATCAAGATTATCAACATTCAAAACTATCGATATCGATCGTCGATATCGTCTAGATTATCGAAATCATCGATATCGACGAGCAACCATATACAACAATAATAGATAATTAAATCAATTATGTCAGTTATATATTAGGAATTAATTCAACATCCATATATAACAATAATAGACAATTAATTATAGCAGTTATATATTAGGAATTAATTCGACATCCATATATGACAATAATAGATTATTAAATCAATTATAGCAGTCATATATTAGGAATTAATTCGACATCCATATATAACAATAATATACAATCTATTATGGCAGTTATATATTAGGAATTAGTTTTCCTAAAATTGGATGTCTTATCCAACACTCTAGCAATACATGCATATAATATACCAAATATAATACGCAATCTAGCATGCTTCTATATAAGACAATAAATCATAGAGATCAGGCATCCATATATATATAACAATAATAGACAATTAAATCAATTATGACAGTTATATATATTAGGAATAAAAACACCTCTAAATTTTAATGTCTTGTCCGACACTCCTACTGTGGAATCGATGCCTTACGCAACAAGCAGGATTGCTTGTGCCCCAAGACGTCCATCATCATATCCCACCATCAATCGTGTCAGGGAGCGCTCCAAGTGCCTTGACGAGCGCCCCTCGCCCGGACTGTCGCTCGTCCAAGGGCCTACTTGCATGGAACCAAGTTCAGCCCAACGCGCAACACCAAACTACACCAACTCTCGTTCGTAGTTCGAAACTGCAAAAATCTCAGAATCCAATCTCCACCATCCAGAATCTATTACTGTAAGTCCTGAACATGCTGTCCAAATTACAGGTCGATCCAACTGTTATTTTGTGAGAAATGGCTCTTTTCCCTCGACTGCGCAAAACAGAATCGCCCAAAAATCTGCTTCTGTTTTCAGCGTAATTCCAGCAAGAAAAAGCTCCAAATTCGATCTCAACCGTTCAGAATATACATCAACAAATTCTGAACGTGCTGACCAAATTACAGCTCAATCCGACCGTTGAAACTCCGGTAATTGCATCTGCAATATCACTGCGCTGGATTTTCTCTCAAAAACGTGATTCTATTTTTGCCCTCTTTTTCTTCTTCCTTGCATGTGAAATTGACGAACAGTTTTCGTCGAATCCTCTCACACACAACCATGGACGAATAGATATGATACAGGGTATATATCATATAGGGATATTCATGGTTTGCGCAATAAAACCAAAACCCTAAACATGTGATCCTAATTCCGAAAAATTAATCACATAAACCCTAGCCTAACATGTCACGCTTCACCACGAAACCGAAGCTCTGATACCAATTGTTGGCTTTCGATCGTTTAGTTAACGTGACCCGTTAGGGTTCCATGTATTTCTAACAAGCAGCGGAAGCAAGTAAACATGAAACGCATTACCTTTCACCAAGGGTTGATGTAGAGGTTGAATTCTCGCTGGCAGACTGCGCAGTCCCACGAGAATAGCCATAAGTTACTCTTCTGATGTCGGAATTGAGTGGTCTTTATGCTCAGACAATCCTCTCTTCGACGGCTTTCCGTCAGTATATAATACATCAAAATCGGATAACTGTACGATTTTATATGAATTTTGTAACATGACAAACTGCAGCAGCAAACGACCTTCCGGTCTTCTGCTGTATGTCCCAAGTCGATCTCGACGTCGTGTGGGCGACGATCTACGAGACCTACTCAATCTGCTATCAACCCTCATCACACGTGAATAATGAAATATATTAGGGTTCCAGATAAGCTGAGGTGGCTTATATACATGGGCTACAGCAGGGACCAGGAGGAGAAATTTGGTTGGGCCTCCATTGGGCTTAAGTATCCAAGCTTAGCCCAAAGCTTATACTTAAGTCCAATAATAATAATATATTCCACTAAAATATTATTACTGCACTACCGTACCAATCCCAAAATTACGTTTTGGGCTCCTTCTTATTATGAGCCCGTTAGTCTCCCCATGTTTAAGATATACAATGTCCATTAATTAATTTAAGTTACTGACAACTCAATTAATTAATATCTTATCCAAGAGTAGTACCACTCAATCTCATTATCATGCCGGAATAAATTTCACCTGCAGGGTTTACATGATAATCCTTATGAGCTCCTCAAGGGGACATCATCAACCTATGACGGACACGGATTCCTTCTACAATCAACAGCACACCATAGATACAGCACTATTTCCCAACTCACCGAGTTTATTGATTTAATTGCATCTAAATCTCACCCATTGATGAATCAAAGAAATATATACTGCCCTACGTGTCGAGGTTATTGTATAGGGATTAAGAGCACGAACATCCACAATAACAGAGATCAAGTTCTTCTATAAGTCAGTATAAGTTGAACGATCTCATGTGGTCCTGCTCAATACACATAAGTGCACTAGAGTGATTCTATAGCCAAGACAAGCTAATACCAAACCACACTACAACTATCCCGATAGAGAGTCCCCATCTATCTCGGTTGTGAGCATCTGTTTATACTTTATAAGGAAACCGATAATATGATCTTCCGCGTGTTGTCGCACAACATATTATCTACAGTATAAAGTAAGTGGACTATTGCATCGAACATATAAATAAATTATAAGATGCAATCATTTGATCATATGATTCTCATTTCAAATTAATTGTTATAACATTGTTCATACTAAACCTAGACTTTTAGTATACAATCCAACACATCATATGATCATCACATCATGATTATCATCATCATATGATCATGATCATCATCATCAGAATCATGATCATCATCATGATCATGATCATCATTATCATCATAATGATCATCATCATCATCATCATCATCACCATCATCATCATGATCATGATCATGATCAGGATCATCATCATTATCATTATGATCATGATCATGATCATCATCATCATCGCATCATCTTCATCATCATCATGATTATCATAAAGATCATGATCATGATGATGACCATCATCATCATCATAATCACGATCGTCATCATGATCATGATCATTATCTTCATTATGATCATGATCAGGATCATGATCCTGATCATGATCATAATCATCATCATCATGGTCATCGTCATCATGATCATCATCATCATTATCGTCATCATCATCATCGTCATGATCATTATGATCATGATCATCATCATCACGATCATGATCATCATCATGAATATAATCATCATCGTGATCATCATAATGATCAACATCATTATAATCATCATCATCCTCATCATCATTATCATCATCATGATCATCATCAACTTTTTCATCATGATGATCATCATCATCATGATCATCATATCATGACCATCATCATCATGATCATCATCATGAACATCATGATCATCATCATCAACATCGTGATCGTCATCATCATCATGATCGTGATCATAATAATGATCTTCATCATCATCATTATCATCATCATCGTGATCATGATCATCATCATCATGGTCATCATCGTCACGATCATCGTCATCATGATCATCATCATCGTGATCATCATCATCATGATCATCATAATGATCAACATAATCATCATCGTGATTATCATAATGATCAACATCATTATAATCATCATCATCCTCTTCCTAATTATCATCATCATGATCATCATCATCTTCTTCAACATGATGATCATCATCATCATGATGATGATGATCATGATCATCATCATGATCATCATCATGATCATTATAATCATCATCATGATCATCATGATCATGATCATGATCATCATCATCATGGTCATCATCATCAGGATCATCATAATATCATGACCATGATCATCATCAACATCATCATCATGGTCATCATCATCATCATCGTCATGACCATCATCATCATCACGGTCATCATCATCATCATCGTGATCATTTTCATGATCATCATCATGATCATGATCATCATCATCAGCATCATCATCATCATGATCATCATCATCATCATCATCATCATGACCATCATGATCATGATCAGCATCATGATCATCATCATGATCATCATGATCATAATCATCATCATGATCATGATCATCATCTTCATCATGACCATCATGATCATGATCATGATCATCATGGTCACGATCATCATCATTGTCTTCATCACGATCATCATGATCATCATCATCTTCATGATCATCATCATTATTATGATCATGATCATCGTCGTCATTATCATTATCATAATCATGATCATGTTCATCATCATCATCATCATGGTCATCATCATCACTATCATGATCATCATCATCATCATGATCGTCGTCATCATCATGGTCATCATCATCATCATCACCATCATGACTATCATCATGATCATTGTGATCGTGATCATCATCATCATGATGATCATCATCATCATCATCATCATGATCATCATGATCATGATCATAATCATCATGATCATCATCATGATCATCATCATGATATTGATGATCACAATCATCATGATCATCATCATCATGATTGTCATCATCATATGATCATGATCATGATCATCATCAGAATCATGATCATCATAATGATCATCATCATCATGATCATCACCATCATGATCATGATAGTGATCATGATCATGATCATCATCATTATCATTATGATCATGATCATGATGATCATCATCATCGCATCATCTTCATCAACATCATGATTATTATCATGATCATGATCATGATGATGATGATGATCATCATCATAATCATGATCGTCATCATGATCATGATCATTATCTTCATTATGATCTTGATCATGATCATCATGATCAGGATCATGATCATCATCATCATGGTCATCATCATCATGATCATCATCATCATGATCGTCATCATCATCATCGTCATGATCATTATGATCATCATCATCATCATCACGATCATGATTATCATCATGAACATAATCATCATCGTGATCATCATAATGATCAACATCATTATAATCATCATCATCCTCATCATCATTATCATCATGACGATCATCATCATCTTCTTCATCATGACGATCATCATCATCATGATCATGACGATCATCATCATCATCATGATCATCATCATGATCATTGATCATCATCATCATGGTCATCATCATGATCATCATCATATCATGACCATCATCATCATCATGATCATCATGATCATCATCATTATCATCATGATCATCATCACCATCATCATGACCGTCATCATCATCATGAACATCATGATCATCATCATCAATATCGTGATTGTCATCTCATCATGATCGTGATCATAATAATGATCATCATCATCGTCATTATCATCATCATCGTGATCATTATCATCATCATCATGGTCATCATCGTCATGGTCATCGTCATCATGATCATCATCGTGATCAACATCATCATGATCATCATGATCATCATCATCATGATCAAAATCATCATCATCATGATCATCGTCATAATCATCATCACGATCATCATCATGATCATCATCTTCTTCATCATGATCATGATGATGATCATCATCGTCAACATCCTGATTATCATCATGATCATCATGGTCATCATCATCATCATCATCATCATGGTCATCATCATCATCGTCATGATAATCATCATTATCATTATCATGATCATAATCATCATCATCATGATCATCTTCATGATCATCATCATTATCATCATCATCATGATCAACATGATCATGATCATGATCATCATCATCATAATCATTATCATCATGATCATCATCATCATCATGATCATGATCATCATCATGATCGTCATCATGATCGTCATTATCATTATCATGGTCATCATGATCATCATCTTGATCATCATCATGATAGTGATCATCATTATCATTGTCATCATCATGATCATCATCATTATTATGATGGTCATCATCATCATGATCATAACAATCATCAAAATTATCATCATCATCATCATCACGATCATCATGATCAGCATCGCCATGATCATCACCATCATCATCATCATCATCATCATCATGATCATGATTATCACGATCATAATCATCATCATCATCATAATCATGATCATGATCATCATGATCATGATCATTATGATCTTCATCATGATCATCATCATCATCATGAATGTCATGATCATCATCATGATCATCATCATGATGATCATAATAATCATGATCATCATCATGATTATAATCATCATATGATCATGATAATCATCATCATGGTCATCATCATGATCATCATCATGATCATAATAATCATGATCATCATCATAATCATCATCATCATTATAATGATCATAATCATAATCATCATCATCATTATAATGATCATCATCATGATCATCATCATCACCATCATCACCATCATCATCATGATCATCATCATGATCATGATCATCATCATTATCAATATGATCATCACATCATCATCATCATCATCATCGTCATGATCATCATCAGCATCATCATTATCATCATGATAATCATTATCATGATCATGATCATCATCATCATGGTCATCATCATCATGATCGTCATCATCATCATCATGATGATTATTATCATAATCATCATCATCATAATCACGATCATGATCATCACGATCATGATCACCATCATGATCATCATGATCGTGATCATAATCATCATCAAATTGATCATTATCATCATCATCATCATCACGATCATTATAATCATCATGATCATCATCATCTTCTTCTTCTTCATCATGATGATCAACAACATCATGATCATGATCACGATCATCATCATGATCATGACCACGATCATCATCATGATCATTATCATGATCATCATATCATGGTCATCGTCATCATGATCATCATCATATCATGACCATCATCATCATCATGGTCATCATCATTATCATCATGATCATCATCACCATCATCATGACCATCATCATCATGAACATCATGATCATGATGAGCATCATCATCATGATCATCATCATCAATATCATGATCGTCATCATCATTATAATCCTGATCATAATCATTATGATGATGATCATCATCATCACGATCATGATCATCATCGTGATCATCATGATTATGATCATCATCATAATCATGATCATCATCACCATCATCATCATCATCATCACGATCATGATCATCATCATGATCATCATGATCATCGTCATCGTGATCATCATCTTGATGATGACCATCATCATCATGATCATCATCATCATGGTCATTATCATCATGATCATCATCATCATGATCATCATTATCATCATCATCATCATCATCATCATGATCGTCATGATCATCATCATGATAATCATCATTATCATGATGATCATTATTATCATGACATCTTCATGATCATCATCATCATGATCGTCATGGTTATCATCATTATCATGATCATCCTCATCATATGATCACGATCATCATCATCATGGTCATCCTCATCATTATCATCATGATCATCATGATCATGATCATGATCATCAAGATCATCATCATCATGGTCATGATCATCATCATCAAGATCATGATCGTTATCATGATCAGCATCATTATCATCATCATCATGATATCATCATAATCATCATCACGATCATCATCATCATCTTCATCATGATCATGATCATGATCATGATCATCATCACGACCCCTATCATCATCATGATCATGATCATCATCATGATTATCATCATGATCATCATCAACATCATCATCATCATGGTCATCATCATCATCATGATCGTCTTCATCATGATGATCGTGATGATGCTGATTATCATCATCATCATGATCATCATCATCATCATGATCATGTCATGATCATGATCATGATCATGATCGTCATCATCATGGTCATCGTCATCATAATCATCATCATCATCATGATCGTCATCATCATCATGGTCATCATCGTCATCACCATCACCATCATCTCGATCATGATCATCATCACGATCATCGTGATTGTGATCATCATCATCTTCATCGTGATCATCATGATCGTGATCATCATGATCATGATCATCATCATTATCTTCATCATGATCGTCATGATCTTCATCATGATCATCATCATCATCATGATCGTCATGATCATCATCATGGTCATCATCATATTCACGATGATGATCATAATCATCTTGATCATTATCATCATGATTATCATCATCATATGATCATGATCATCATCATCATGGTCATCATCATCATCATCATCATCATCATGATCATGATCATCATGGTCATCATCGTCATAATGATCATCATCGTGATCGTCATCATCATGATCATCATCATGATCATCACCATCATGATCATGATCATGTTCATCATCATCATGATCATCACCATCATGATCATGATCATGTTCATCATCATTATCATTATGATCATGATCATGATCATCATCATTATCATCATCACATCATCATCATCGTCATGATCATCATCAGCATCATCATTATCATCATCATGATCATCATCATCATGATTATCATCACTAGAGTTGCCGGTTGCATGTTACACACTATCAAAAAAGGAGAAACACTTGTTTTGCTCTTTTCTTAAGAAATTAAGAGTTCCAGATGGGTATTCATCAAATATATCTCAAAGTGTTAAGCTGAATGAGCATAAAATTTTTGGTTTGAAGAGTCATGATTGCCATGTACTTTTACAACATCTACTACCTCTTGGAATAAGTGGTCTTCTCCCTAAATTTGTATGTGAACCGCTTATTGAGTTGGGTTTGTTCTTTACTAGCTTGGGATCTAAGAGATTGAGAGTTGATGAGTTAGAAAACATGGAGTCTCAAATTGCCATTACACTTTGCAAGCTGGAACAAGTATTTACACCTTCCTTTTCTGATATTATGGTACATTTGCCTATTCATTTGATATATGAAGAAAAAATTGGTGGGCCAGTCCAGTATCGATGGATGTATCCTATTTAGCGCATGTTGTATGAATTAAAACAATTGATTCGTAACATGACTTGTCCGGAAGGATCCATAGCAGAAGGCTATATTGCAAAGGAGTGTATGATTTTTTGTTCAAGGTATTTGAATGACAGCAAGACTAAATTCAATGAACCTGAACGAAACTATGATGGTGGATTTCATAATTCTAAAGGTGAAATGTCCATCTTTTCTCAATGTGGACGTCCATTAGGAGCTAGTTCCAACTATATTCTTGATGATGATGAGGTGGAGAAAGCTCACATTTATATTTTGAAGAACTGCGATGAGATACAACCATTTTTCAAGTAAGTACAATTGAATTTGCTCTTTTATATTTTTTTCTCACACATAAGCACATATATAAATATATGCAATTCTCATTAAAGTTATATGTAGAGAGTACACCCAAGAGCAATCAAATAATACAAAGAGCACAAATGATGATGGGGGGAATGTCAATTTTATTCGTTGGTTGAGAAATAAAGTGAGTATATCTATGTTTTATTATTTATTACTCAGTTATTTTTAACTAGTTTAAATTTTATGGTTAATTAATTGTAATTTGTGTGTAGGCTGAAAAGTTGCAAATCTATGACGAAAGTGCTAAATCTGATGAGTTATTATCCTTGGCTCGTAGTCCTTCTAAATATGTTAAATGCTTTAATGGTTATATGAGCAATGGATATGGGTTTCTAATTGAAGCTTGTGATAAAAATTGTAAAACCCAAAACTCAGGTGTGTGTGTGATTGGTGATATTGGTAGTGGACCAGATTATGTTGACTATTATGGTGTGTTGACAGAGATCATTGAAGTGCAATATCTTGGTGGAAAACGTGTGATTTTATTTAAGTGTAGATGGTTTGATATGTATGACAATGAGGAAGGAATCAAAGTAGATGAATATGGATTCACTAGCATTAATTCTTGTTGATTTCTGAAAGTAAATGAACCATTTATTTTGGCCACACAAGCTTCCCAAGTGTTTTATGCGGTTGATAACATGAACAAAGGCTGGAGTGTTGTTCTTAAAATAAAACCTCGAGATCTATATGAGATAGCACAACCAATTGATGATGTGGATATCAACGAAGATGAAGTTGGTGAAGCCTATCAACATGATGAGTCTTTCAATTTTGAGTGTAATTATGCAACCACATCAAATGCAGCAGGTTTCGATCATTGGAAAAGGACAGATTTGGATCCAATGATAGTCGACATACCAGCTACTAAGAACAAGAGAAAACACAAAGCAAGTAGAAAAATCACATCTAATTATTGCTATTGTATTGATTTCATTCATCTTTCATTTATATTTTTGCTATTGTATTGATTTCATTTTATTATTTTTATGAATTTCTTATAATTATTCCCACAGATAAAATCACTGCGTACAAAAGAAGTAAGAGCAGTACCCAAGTTAGACATTAAATTTCTATTTTGCAATTTTTGCTCTTAGCAGAAGTAACTAGTTTATATTATAGTAAGATGTTTTGAATTGCTTTTTTGCAGTGTTTGATTTTAGTAGCAGATTTATATGATAATAATTTAGTTTCATGTACTTTACATTTTAAATAGAACATATAAACTCTTTTATATTTATTTGTGGCACCTGTACTTATTTACTTTTTTAGAAAAACAGCTTGAAAAGAGTATGGTTTAGAAGTAAGAACATTGATATTGCTAGTAATTCTTGCAGGCCATTGGTTAAGAGCTTTGGTAATGCAAGAACTTTTTCTTATTTTTGAGTGTTGAAAAACTTCATGGGGGACATTCTCATGTTAACTTGATTTTCTCTTTTGTGATTTGATAACTTATTTGGATTATTCTTTTTTGGTGTAGAGAGATGTTGCTCATGATCTTCATTAATAACAGCATGTAGACTACTCTGCTCAATAATTTAACTAGGTAATCCTTAGTATTGAACTTCTACATTAATTCTCAATGGCGTGTGCAGGAGTTGTCACTTCCTATGAGAAAAACTCTTCAGGTAATTTTTCTAAAGTTCAATGACGCTAAATATTGATTGTTGTTAACTATGAGGCAGATTTTTGAACTAGGTTTATATAAGTGTGATTATTGCTACTTATCAGGCAAATTTTGTTAGTATGGAATTTTTGGTTGCTGTTTTTTAGAGATGGTGCATGTCTTATCCATGCTTTTATCTACAAAGACTTAGTGTATTTCTGTCCATGCCCTGTTTTTAGTCTCATTAATGCTTCTACTTGACTTGTTGTTTCATGAATTGCTGTTGAATTTGCTAAATTTGCTTTGGTTCAGTTGGTCCTTTATTTTGGTATGTCTCTAGGTTTACTTATTAGTTTATGTTTAAAGCATTGTGACGTTTTTATGTTGTGGGTTTTTTCTAATTTTTGTTGTTGATTGGGTTAGCTTGAAACTGTTGTGTTATTCAATTGTTATTCAATTAGCATCATCATGATCATCATCATCATGATTATAATTTTTATCATCATCATCATCATGGTCATCTTAATCATGATCATCATCATGGTCATCATCATCGTAATCATCGTGATCATCATGATCATCATTATTATCATCATTATCACCATTATTATCATCACTTTCATCAACAAGATCATCATCGTCATGGTCATGATAATCATCATCGTGATCATCATGATCATGATCATCGTTTTCATCATCATCATCATCATCATCATAATGATCATCATCATGATCATCATGATCATGATCATCAACATGATCATCGTCATCGTCATCATGATCATCATCATCATTATGATTATAATGATCATCATGATGATGATCATCATGATCATGATGATCATCATGATCATCACCATCATTAATGTCATCATCATCATCATCATCATCACCATCATCATTATCATTATCATCATGATCTTCATCATCATCATGATCATCATCATCGTCATCATAATCATCATCATTATGATCATGATCATCGTTATTATTATCATGATCATCATCATCATCATCATCATCATCATCATCATCATCATCATTGTTGAGAGTGGAATTTCACGCATTTTATGTGTGCACATTACACCATTTTGCTTAGGAAATTGATCGTTTTTTCATGGAATTGTGTATGTTTAAGTATTTACACGATTTTAAGGCTATTAAGGTGTTTTTGTGAGTTTCGAAGCCAGAAAACAGGGTAAAACAGGGCAGGATCGGAAGAGGAGCAAAACAGACCCGGAACGGCCCAGCTCGGGAGCAGCTCGGCGAGCCGCTCGAGCCGAGCTGGGTGCCGAGCGGCGGTAAACAGTGCCGAGTGGGGTCCCACTTGGACCCCAGTGACGTGGCCAGTACGTGGCAGGCCGCTCGGCTGGGTCCAGACCCCGCTCGAGCCGAGCTGGGTGCCGAGCGGCCCAGTTCAGAGCCCAGACGGGGCCTGTTCGATTCAACACTGTATAAATACCTTCCAGACGCGATTCTGATGCAGATTCGTCGCGAAAACAGCCCTGCATCCATCTTAGAAACAATTAGGGAGATCGAGACGTCAATCGGAGAGAGCCCAGCCATAAACCATCATCAATCCACACTCCTTTCATACCCATATCAGATTACAACCTGATTTCACCATCCATCCAATTCCACAAGGGTTCCAAGTGCTAATCGAGGGAGAATCAAGCAATTGAAGAGACGGAGAAGGAACGTGAGATTGCTCCTACACTAGGGTTTCACAATTCTTATCTATTCCTTTCTATTACTTTGATTATTGTTATGAATTGCTTAGCCATGAGGATTGCTTGTAATCTCATGGGCTAATTTCCTATACAGTTCTAAGGTATCAGGTATTGACCAATTAATTTGGGTTATTAGACTTACGATTGTTCATTCATGCAGTTTCACTGAAAATACACCACATATCCCTGTTATCCCACCGAATATGATTCGATTCAAAGCTAACAGTCTAATCTGGTTTAAATCCTAAGGTGCGCAAATATTACCAAGCCTTATTCCTAGATACTAATCAAAGCAAGCAACAATACCTCCGGTTGGTAAGCCTGACTAACAAGATATTTTCTGGAATTACGACGAGCAACAGGTAAGTTTGGGGGTTTGTTGAGAGTGGAATTTCACGCATTTTATGTGTGCACATTACACCATTTTGCTTAGGAAATTGATCGTTTTTGCATGGAATTGTGTATGTTTAAGTATTTACACGATTTTAAGGCTATTAAGGTGTTTTTGTGAGTTTCGAAGGCAGAAAACAGGGTAAAACAGGGCAGGATCGGAAGAGGAGCAAAACAGACCCGGAACGGCCCAGCTCGGGAGCAGCTCGGCGAGCCGCTCGAGCCGAGCTGGGTGCCGAGCGGCGGTAAACAGTGCCGAGTGGGGTCCCACTTGGACCCCAGTGACGTGGCCAGTACGTGGCAGGCCGCTCGGCTGGGTCCAGACCCCGCTCGAGCCGAGCTGGGTGCCGAGCGGCCCAGTTCAGAGCCCAGACGGGGCCTGTTCGATTCAACACTATATAAATACCTTCCAGACGCGATTCTGATGCAGATTCGTCGCGAAAACAGCCCTGCATCCATCTTAGAAACAATTAGGGAGATCGAGACGTCAATCGGAGAGAGCCCAGCCATAAACCATCATCAATCCACACTCCTTTCATACCCATATCAGATTACAACCTGATTTCACCATCCATCCAATTCCACAAGGGTTCCAAGTGCTAATCGAGGGAGAATCAAGCAATTGAAGAGACGGAGAAGGAACGTGAGATTGCTCCTACACTAGGGTTTCACAATTCTTATCTATTCCTTTCTATTACTTTGATTATTGTTATGAATTGCTTAGCCATGAGGATTGCTTGTAATCTCATGGGCTAATTTCCTATACAGTTCTAGGGTTTGATGGATTGATTTAATTGATTTGGGGATTTAGACCAAAGATTGGGATTTTATGCAGTTGAGCTTTTGATTTTACTTATTTTACTAAGACATGCTTTTCTGCTTCGTAACGTCTTCATAATACATTCATGACATCCGCTATAATGCTTGGATTATTGTGTTAGCTTGTGTGCGTTCATGATTGGTATTGTCTATCTGTTAGGGATTAGAGTAGCTCCGCTATAAGCACTTTAATTTCATGAACTGGTTAATCAAATACTTGATTTGTTTAGTGGAACAATGCAATTAGACAATCAAGTAGGAAGTGAATAGAACCTTGTAGTAATTCCAGAAAATATCTTGTTAGTCAGGCTTACCAACCGGAGGTATTGTTGCTTGCTTTGATTAGTATCTAGGAATAAGGCTTGGTAATATTTGCGCACCTTAGGATTTAAACCAGATTAGACTGTTAGCTTTGAATCGAATCATATTCGGTGGGATAACAGGGATATGTGGTGTATTTTCAGTGAAACTGCATGAATGAACAATCGTAAGTCTAATAACCCAAATTAATTGGTCAATACCTGATACCTTAGAACTGTTCGTCATCTCTTGGTTAGAACTTGCTTTTATTTTTATTGCTTTTAATAATTCAGCAATTTATTATTTGCGTATTTTAGTTAATTATTTCACTTCAAAACCTTGGAAATTTGGTTACATAATTCTGATTAATTAGTAATTCATAGTAAAATAAATAATTAGCTGTCTCAGTGGGATCGATAATTTAACTTGGGAACTTGTTGCTACAATTGACATCCTTATACTTGAGGATTAAATTATAGTGCATAGAAAAAGCCTATCAATCATCATCATTATCATCATCATGATCATCATCATCGTGATTATCATCTTCATCATCATCATCATCATGGTCATCATAATCATGATCATCATCATCATAATCGTCATCATCATAATC
>JAHCLQ010000484.1:7500-10000 GCA_023678885.1 Pogostemon cablin
CGGGGGACGCCCACGACGGGTGAGGGACAGGCCGGGGGACGCCCACGTCGGTGCCGAGGCACGCCGGGGGACGCCCACGACGGGTGCCAAGGCACGCCGGGGGACGCCCACGTCGAGTGCCGGGACACGCCCACGTCGAGTGCGGGAAAGGGCGGCACGCCCACGTCGGGTGCCAAGGCACGCCGGGGGACGCCACGTCGGGCGCCGGGGGCACGCCCACATCGAGTGCGGCACAGCCGGGGGACGCCCACGTCGGGCGACGGGGACTCCCACGTCGGGCGACGGGGGACGCAGGGGACGCCCACGTCGGGTGCCGGGGCACGCCGGGGGACGCCCACGTCGGGTGCCCAGGCAGGCCGGAGGACGCCCACGCCGGTGCCTGGACACGCCGGGGACGCCCACGCCGGGTGCCGGGACAGGCCGGAGGACGCCCACGCCGAGTGCCGGGGCAGGGCCGGGGAAGCCCACGTCGGGTGCCGGAACTTCGCCGACGATCGCCGGAATAGTGCCCGGCCGGAGACCCGAACAAGGCACGGCCGTTGCCTACCCATGGCCTTGGTGCTAGGCAACCGTTGCCCATGTGTGCCCATGTGTGCCCTGCCAGCCCCTTGATAGCACACACCCCCCCTATATATGTTCTTAAAGGCGAAACCCAAGTGACAGCAGTAGATATTGAAATTCCCTGGGAGGCAAGTTTTTGGTTCCCGTCGATCCGGACGTCCGTTCGGCACGAAACTTTGCACGCCCCACCGAAATTGCGCAAGGAATTCATTTTTGAAGTCGGAATTCAGTTTCGAGATTTTGATTTTTTTTTATAATTTTTTTTTATTTCAGCGCATTCAATATGCCGGGCGACATCGAACTTGCCCACATATCGACGGATGGAGGTCGGTTGAGATTGCACGACCCATCAAAATCGAGCAAGGAATTCATTTTTTGAGTCGGATTTCACTTTTGAGATTCGAATTCATTTTTAGTGGTATGCCCGCGCACGCCCGTTGCATCGGATTGCCCATGCGGGGGTTTGCCTAGGAAGAACCTCGTCGGGTTGCCCATGGTTGCCCAGGATTGCCCACGGTGGTTGCCTAGGATTGCCCGTGCCGAGCCTCGTCGGGGTTGCCCATGGCTGCCAACGGTTGCCTGGGAAGAACCCCGTCGGGCTGCCCATGGTTGCCTCGGATTGCGCATGCCGTGTGCCGGGGGTTGCCCAGGAAGAACCTCGTCGGGTTGCCCATGCTTGCCTAGGAATGCCCACGCCCGTTGCCTGGGGTGCCCACGGGGGTTGCCCACGCCCGTTGCCTAGGATTGCCCACGACGGGTGCCTGGGCGTGCCCACGCCATGGCCCATGCCCACGGTTGCCCACGGGGTCTCCCACGGGTTGCCCACGGGGTCTCCCACGGGTTGCCCATGCACAGGCCATGCTTGCACGCCCACGCCCACGCCCACGGCCGTTGCCTTGGCTTGCCCATGCCCAACTCCCGTTGCCCACGGCGGTCGCCCACGTATGCACACGCCCGTTGCCCACGGGTTGCCCATGCACAGGCCTTGCACGGCCCTTGCCCAAGACGGGGGACGCCCACGTCGGGCGCCGGGGCACGCCGGGCGTCGCCCACGTCGGGCGCCGGGGGACGCCCACGTCGGGTGCCGAGGCACGCCTAGGGACGCCCACGTCGGGTGCCGAGGCACGCCGAGGGACGCCCACGTCGGGTGCCGAGGCACGCCGAGGGACGCCCACGTCGGGTGCCGGGGCACGCCCACGTCGGGCGCCGGGGCACGCCGGGGACGCCCACGTCGGGCGCCGGGGCACGCCGGGGACGCCGGGGGACGCCCACGTCGGGCGCCGGGGACGCCCACGTCGGGCGCCGGGGGACGCTCGGGTGCCGAGGCACGCCTAGGGACGCCCACGTCGGGTGCCGAGGCACGCCGAGGGACGCCCACGTCGGGTGCCGGGGCACGCCCACGTCGGGCGCCGGGGCACGCAGGGGACGCCCACGTCGGGCGCCGGGCACGCCGGGGGACGCCGGGGACGCCCACGTCGGGCGCCGGGGCACGCCGGGGGACGCCCACGTCGGTCGCCGGGGTCGCCGAGGGACGCCCACGTCGGGCGCCGAGGCACGCCGGGGGACGCCCACGGGGTTGGCGCCGGGCACGCCAGTCGGGGGACGCCCACGTTGGGCGCCGGGGCACGCCGGGGGACGCCCACGTCGTCGGCGCCGGGGTCGCCGAGGGACGCCCACGTCGGGCGCCGAGGCACGCCGGGGGACGCCCACGTCGGGCGCCGGGGCACGCCAGTCGGGGGACGCCCACGTTGGGCGCCGGGCACGCCGAGGGACGCCCACGTCGGGTGCCGGGGCACGCCGGGGACGCCCACGTCGGGTGCCGGGGCACGCCGGGGGTCGCCCACGTCGTGTGCCGGGCACGCCGGGGTCGCCCACGTCGGGTGCCGGGTGACGCCCACGTCGGGTGCCGAGGCACGCCTCGCGTGTCCCGGGGCACGCC
>JAHCLQ010000484.1:40000-42500 GCA_023678885.1 Pogostemon cablin
GCCGAGGCACGCCGGGGGACGCCCACGACGGGTGCCAAGGCACGCCGGGGGACGCCCACGTCGAGTGCCGGGACACGCCCACGTCGAGTGCGGAAAGGGCGGGGCACGCCCACGTCGGGTGCCAAGGCACGCCGGGGGACGCTCACGTCGGGCGCCGGGGGCACGCCCACATCGAGTGCGGCACAGGCCGGGGGACGCCCACGTCGGGCGACGGGGACTCCCACGTCGGGCGACGGGGGACGCAGGGGACGCCCACGTCGGGTGCCGGGGCACGCCGGGGGACGCCCACGTCGGGTGCCCAGGCAGGCCGGAGGACGCCCACGCCGGTGCCTGGACACGCCGGGGGACGCCCACGCCGGGTGCCGGGACAGGCCGGAGGACGCCCACGCCGAGTGCCGGGGCAGGGCCGGGGGAAGCCCACGTCGGGTGCCGGAACTTCGCCGACGATCGCCGGAATAGTGCCCGGCCGGAGACCCGAACAAGGCACGGCCGTTGCCTACCCATGGCCTTGGTGCTAGGCAACCGTTGCCCATGTGTGCCCATGTGTGCCCTGCCAGCCCCTTGATAGCACACACCCCCCTATATATGTTCTTAAAGGCGAAACCCAAGTGACAGCAGTAGATATTGAAATTCCCTGGGAGGCAAGTTTTTGGTTCCCGTCGATCCGGACGTCCGTTCGGCACGAAACTTTGCACGCCCCACCGAAATTGCGCAAGGAATTCATTTTTGAAGTCGGAATTCAGTTTCGAGATTTTGATTTTTTTTTATAATTTTTTTTTATTTCAGCGCATTCAATATGCCGGGCGACATCGAACTTGCCCACATATCGACGGATGGAGGTCGGTTGAGATTGCACGACCCATCAAAATCGAGCAAGGAATTCATTTTTTGAGTCGGATTTCACTTTTGAGATTCGAATTCATTTTTAGTGGTATGCCCGCGCACGCCCGTTGCATCGGATTGCCCATGCGGGGGGTTGCCTAGGAAGAACCTCGTCGGGTTGCCCATGGTTGCCCAGGATTGCCCACGGTGGTTGCCTAGGATTGCCCGTGCCGAGCCTCGTCGGGGTTGCCCATGGCTGCCAACGGTTGCCTGGGAAGAACCCCGTCGGGCTGCCCATGGTTGCCTCGGATTGCGCATGCCGTGTGCCGGGGGTTGCCCAGGAAGAACCTCGTCGGGTTGCCCATGCTTGCCTAGGAATGCCCACGCCCGTTGCCTGGGGTGCCCACGGGGGTTGCCCACGCCCGTTGCCTAGGATTGCCCACGACGGGTGCCTGGGCGTGCCCACGCCATGGCCCATGCCCACGGTTGCCCACGGGGTCTCCCACGGGTTGCCCACGGGGTCTCCCACGGGTTGCCCATGCACAGGCCATGCTTGCACGGCCCACGCCCACGGCCGTTGCCTTGGCTTGCCCATGCCCAACTCCCGTTGCCCACGGCGGTCGCCCACGTATGCACACGCCCGTTGCCCACGGGTTGCCCATGCACAGGCCTTGCACGGCCCTTGCCCAAGACGGGGGACGCCCACGTCGGGCGCCGGGGCACGCCGGGCGTCGCCCACGTCGGGCGCCGGGGGACGCCCACGTCGGGTGCCGAGGCACGCCTAGGGACGCCCACGTCGGGTGCCGAGGCACGCCGAGGGACGCCCACGTCGGGTGCCGAGGCACGCCGAGGGACGCCCACGTCGGGTGCCGGGGCACGCCCACGTCGGGCGCCGGGGCACGCCGGGGGACGCCCACGTCGGGCGCCGGGCACGCCGGGGGACGCCGGGGACGCCCACGTCGGGCGCCGGGGGACGCCCACGTCGGGCGCCGGGGGACGCTCGGGTGCCGAGGCACGCCTAGGGACGCCCACGTCGGGTGCCGAGGCACGCCGAGGGACGCCCACGTCGGGTGCCGGGGCACGCCCACGTCGGGCGCCGGGGCACGCAGGGGGACGCCCACGTCGGGCGCCGGGGCACGCCGGGGGACGCCGGGGGACGCCCACGTCGGGCGCCGGGGCACGCCGGGGGACGCCCACGTCGGTCGCCGGGGTCGCCGAGGGACGCCCACGTCGGGCGCCGAGGCACGCCGGGGGACGCCCACGTTGGGCGCCGGGGCACGCCAGTCGGGGGACGCCCACGTTGGGCGCCGGGCACGCCGGGGGACGCCCACGTCGGGCGCCGGGGTCGCCGAGGGACGCCCACGTCGGGCGCCGAGGCACGCCGGGGGACGCCCACGTCGGGCGCCGGGCACGCCAGTCGGGGGACGCCCACGTTGGGCGCCGGGGCACGCCGAGGGACGCCCACGTCGGGTGCCGGGGCACGCCGGGGGTCGCCCACGTCGGGTGCCGGGGCACGCCGGGGTCGCCCACGTCGTGTGCCGGGGCACGCCGGGGGTCGCCCACGTCGGGTGCCGGGTGACGCCCACGTCGGGTGCCGAGGCACGCCTCGGCGTGTCCCGGGGCACGCCGGTGGGCGTCCCCCGGCGGGTGCTTGCACGGCCTTGCCCTCGGCCGTTGC
>JAHCLQ010000485.1:0-45022 GCA_023678885.1 Pogostemon cablin
ATCATCATCATGATCGTGATCATAATCATCATCATCATCATAATAATCATGATCGTGATCATCGTGAACATGATCATCATCATCATTACCATGATCATCATCATGATGATCATCATGATCATCATCATGATAATCATCATCATGATCATCATCATTATGATTATCATCATCATATGACCACGATCATCATCGTCATTGTCATCATTATCATCATCATGATCATCATCATGATCAACATCATAATCTTCATCAAGATCATGATCATCATCACGATCAACATCATCATCGTCATGATCATCATCATCATCATAATCATCATCACAATCATCATCACGATCTTCATCATGATTATCATCATCATCATCATCATCTTCATGATCATCATCATGATTATCATCATGATCATCATCAACATCATCCTCATCATGGTCATCATCATCATCATCGTCATGATCATTATCATTATCACGATCATCATCATCATCATCATGATCATTTTCATGATCATCATGATCATCATCATCATCATGATCATCATGATCATCATGATCATCATCATCATGACCATCATGATCATGATCAGCATCATGATCATCATCATGATCATCATGATCATAATCATCATCATGATCATGATCATCATCTTCATCATGACCATCATGATGATGATCATGATGATGATCATGATCATCATGATCACGATCATCATCATTATCTTCATCACGATCATCATGATCATGATCATCATCATCATCATCATGATCATCTTCATGATCATCATCATTATCGTGATCATGATCATCGTTGTCATTATCATTATCATTATCATGATCATGTTCATCATCATCATCATCATGGTCATCATCATCACTATCATGATCATCATCATCATCATGATCGTCATCATCATCATGGTCATAATCATCATCATTACCATCATCACGATCATGACTATCATAATGATCATTGTGATCGTGATCATCATCATAATCATCATCATCGTGATCATCATGATCATGATGATCATCATCATCATGATCATCATGATCATGATCATCATCATGATCATCATGATTGTCATGATCATTATCATGATCATCATGATGATGATGATGATCACAATCATCATGATCATCATCATCATGATTATCATCATCATATGATCATGATCATCATCATCATCAAAATCATGATCATCATCATGATCATGATCATCATTATCATCATAATGATCATCATCATCATGATCATCACCATCATCATCATGATCATGATCATGATCATCATCACTATCATTATGATCATGATCATCATCATCATCATCATCGCATCATCTTCATGATTATCATCATGATCATGATCATGATGATGAAGATGATCATCATCATAATCATGATCGTCATCATGATCATGATTATTATCTTCATCATGCTCATGATCATGATCATCAAGATCAGGATCATGATCATCATCATGATCGTCATCATCATCGTCATGATCATTATGATCATGATCATCATCATCACGATCATGATCATCATCATGAACATAATCATCATCGTGTCATAATGATCAACATCATTATAATCATCATCATCCTCATCATCATTATCATCATCATGATCATCATCATCTTCTTCATCATGATGATCATCATCATCATGATCATGATGATCACGATCATCATCATGATCATTATAATCATCATCATGATCATGATCATGATCATCATCATCATGGTCATCATCATCATGATCATTATCATATCATGACCATGATCATCATCAACATAATCATCATGGTCATCATCATCATCGTCATGATCATCATCATCATCATCATCATGATCATTTTCATGATCATAATCATCTTCATCATCATCATCATCATATTCATCATCATCATGACCATCATGATCATGATCAGCATCATGATCATCATCATGATCATCATGATCATAATCATCATATTGATCATGATCATCATCTTCATCATGACCATCATGATCATGATCATGATCATCATGATCACGGTCATCATCATTGTCTTCTTCATGATCATCATGAAGATCATCATCATCATCATCATGATCATCTTCATGATCATCATCATTATTGTGATCATGATTATCGCCGTCATTATCATTATCATGATCATGATCATGTTCATCATCATCAACATCATGGTCATCATCATCACTATCATGATCATCATCACCATCATGATCATCGTCATCATCGTGATCATCATCATCATCATCACCATCATCACGATCATGACTATCATCATGATCATTGTGATTGTGATCATCATCATCATCATCATCGTGATCATCATGATCATGATGATCATCATCATCATGATCATCATGATCATGATCATCATCATCATCATGATCATCATGATCGTCATGATCATCATCATGATGATGATGACCATAATCCTCATGATCATCATCATCATGATTATCATCATCATTTGATCATGATCATGATCATCACCAGAATCATGATCATCATCATGATCATGATCATCATTATCATCATAATGATAATCATCATCATGATCATCACCATCATCATCATAATCATGATCATGATCAGGATCATCATCATTATCATTATGATCTTGATCATGATCATCATCATCATCGCATCGTCTTCATCATCATCATGATTATCATCAAGATCATGATCATGATGATGACCATCATCATCATCATAATCACGATCGTCATCATGATCATGATCATTATCTTCATTATGATCATGATCATGATCATCATGATCAGGATCATGATCATCATCATCATGGTCATCGTCATCATGATCATCATCATCATGATCGTCATCATCATCATCGTCATGATAATTATGATCATGATCATCATCATCACAATCATGATCATCATCATGAACATAATCATCATCGTGATCATCATAATGATCAACATCATTATAATCATCATCATCCTCATCATCATTATCATCATCATGATCATCATCATCTTCTTCATCATGATGATCATCATCATCATGATCGTGATGATCACGATCATCATCATGATCATTGATCATCATCATCATGGTCATCATCATGATCATCATCATATCATGACCATCTTCATCATCATGATCATCATGATCATCATCATTATCATCATGATCATCATCACCATCATCATGACCATCATCATCATCATCATGAACATCATGATCATCATCATCAGCATCGTGATCGTCATCATCATCATGATCGTGATCATAATAATGATCATCATCATCGTCATTATCATCATCATCGTGATCATGATCATCATCATCATGGTCATCATCGTCATGGTCATCGTCATCATGATTAAAATCATCATCATCTTGATCATCATCATAATCATCATCACGATCATCATCATCATCATCATCTTCTTCTTCATCATGATCATGATGATGATGATGATCATCATCATCATCAACATCATGATTATCATCATGATCATCATGGTCATCATCATCATCATCATCATCATCATGGTCATCATCATCATCGTCATGATAATCATCGTTATCATTATCATGATCATCATCATTGATCATCATCATGATAATCTTCATGATCATCATCATTATCATCATCATCATGATCATCATGATCATGATCATCATCATGATCATCATCATGATCATCATCATCATGATCGTCATTATCATTATCATGATCATCATGATCATCATCATCACGATCATCATGATCATCATCGTGATCATCATGATCATGATCATAATCATCATCATCATCATAATCATGATCGTGATCATCATGATCATGATCGTTATGATCTTCATCATGATCATCATCATCATCATGATCGTCATGATCATCATCATGATGATCATAATAATCATGATCATCATCATCATGATTATAATCATCATTTGATCATGATAATCATCAACATGGTCATCATCATGATCATCATCATGATCATAATAATCATGATCATCATCATAATCATCATCATCATTATAATGATCATCATCATAATCATCATCATCATTGTAATAATCATTATGATGATGATGATGATTATGATCACGATCATGATGTTGATCATGATGATCACGATGATGATCATGATGATCGTGATGATGATGATCATGATGATGATGATGATTGTGATGATTGTTATGATCATGATGATGATGACCATGATAATAAGATGATGGTCATGATGATGACAATGATAATGATGATCACTATCATGATGATGATCAAGATGATGATCATGATGATCATGATAATGATAATGACGATCATGATGATGATGATGATCATGATGATGATCATGATCATGATTATGATCATGATGATCATGATGATGATGATAATTGTTGGATTGTATACTAAAAGTCTAGCTTTAGTATGAACAATGTTATAACAATATTTGAAATGAGAATCATATGATCAAATGATTGCATCTTATTATTTATTTTATATGCATGATGCAATAGTCCATTTACTTTATACTATAGATAATATATTGTGCGACAACACGCGGAAGATCATATTATCGGTTTTCTTATAAAGTATAAGCAGATGCTCACAACCGAGATAGACGGGGACTCTCTATCGGTATGGTTGTAGTGTGATTTGGTATTAGTTTGTCTTGACTATAAAATCACATTAGTATGCTTTGTGCATATTGAGTAGGATCGCCTGAGATCATTCGTCTTATACTGACTATACAGTAGAACTTGATCTCTGTTATTATGGAAGTTCGTGCTCTTAATCCCTATACAATAACCTCGACACGTAGGGCAGTACGTATTTCTTTGATTCATCAATGGGTGAGATTTATAAGTATTAAATCAACAAACTCGGTGAGTTGGGAAGTAGTGCTGTATCTATGGTGTGCTGTTGATTGTAGAAGGAATCCATGTCCGTCAAAGGTTGATGATGTCCCCTTGAGGAGCTCATAAGGTTTATCATGTAAATCTTGCAAGTGGATTAATTTCCAGCATGATAAAAGGTTGAATGGTACTACTCTCGGATGAGATATTAATTAATTTGAGTTGTCAGTAACTTAATTAATTAATGGGCATTGTATATCTTAAACATGGGGAGACTATCGGGCTCATAATAAGAAGGAGCCCAAAACGTAATTTTGGGTTGGAGTGGGTAGTGCAGTAATAATAATTTAGTGGACTTTATTATTATTATTGGGTTAAATATAAGCTTTGGGCTAAGCTTGGATATTTAATCCAATGGAGGCCCAACTCCAATTCTCCTCCTGATCCCTGCTGTAGCCCAGTATATATAAGTGAACTCAGCTTCTTGGTACCCTAAGTTTTTCCTGCGCCTCTTTTGGTAAGAGAAGGGAAGAAGCAGATTGAGAGATCCTGCAGACTGTTGCCCACACAACAGCAGGATCACACTTGAGACATACAGTAGAAGATCGAGAGGTGGTTCTCTGCAACGATCAACCTCTACATCGACTCAGAAGTACGATAAATGTTCATTATTGCTTCCACTGTAATTGTTTGCCTATATCCCTAACGGATCACATTTGATCCACATGATCCAATTGCCAACAAAGCTGTGGGGTGTAGAGCCAAAGACATATATGTTGGAATTAGTTCATTCTGATTCAAACGAACCTAACATTATCCAGGCGAGAGGTGGTTATGAATATTCTAAGGTTATTCTGGAAACCGATATATTTATTTGATGCACTGCTTGTCTAGGTTCTTGGATTATTTCAAGAATTGTAAGGCTGGTATAGTGAAGCGTCATGGAAAATATATCATATCATTACGATTCAATTGTGATGATGAAAACCTCTTAGGATAGTTAGGAACTAATAATTAGAAGTTGAGATTAAATCTCAAGTTGACTACACTGGGCATGCCCCAGCTGAATGGTGTGGTGGGTAGAAGGTATAAGGCTCTTATGGTTATGATTAGATAGATGATGAATTATTTGGAATAATTAAATTCATTTTATGGATATGCACTAGATACAGTAATTCGTGAAACATTTGTCTGTATATGGGATATCCTAGAAAAATAGAGGGTGATTTATTTAGTCCAAAAGATCGAAGGGTAATTGTTAACACAAACACCAGATTTTTTGGAAAAGGACTATGTAATAAAACACAAACCCATGTATGAGTTCTTCTATAGGAAGTGAGAGGAAAACACAAAGTTAAAGTACCAAGTGTACAAGAGGATATGCCACAAGGTAAACTGTAACGCGTGTCACGTCTGATACACAATTACATGTAGTGCCTTGTCATAGTGGGAGGGTTGTATGACAACCCATAAAATATATGTTTTGGGAGAGTCGTGAAACTTGATCCCTAGTAAACATGGTATTGTCCCACGGATACGATGTAGCACTACAAGATTAAAATGCGGAATCTTAGTAAGTTGAAATGGATGTTGAAATTAGAATCTACGGATTCTAAATTAAGTATGGAGCTTATACGATCACTAAAATGGTGTAAAAGTCATTGCAGTGGTCATAGGAAATAAAAGAGGATCATACGGAAAGGTGAAAACCTTGGAAGCAAAGCTTGTTGCGAAAAGGTGTACTCAGAAAGAAATGGTTCGATTATGAGGAAACATGTTCGCTGGTAGCTATGCTAATGTTGATCCGGATTCTTTTATATATTGCTGCTCATATTGAAATATGAGGAACAGCAAATAGATGTCAAGACAGATTTCCTGATTGGAAGTCTTGAGGAAAACATCTATGTGAAGCAACCAGAGTGATTCATTGCAAAGTACCAATAGCATTTTGAAAGTAAGCTTAAAAGTGTCCAGCGATGGACTAAAGCAAGCTTTGAGATCGTGAAGCATCTGTTTTGATTAGGTAATCCAGTAGCATGGATTTAAATCAATGAGCGGATGAGTCTTGTGTGTTGTAAAGAGTGACGGAAACGTGGTGGTGTTTCCTATACTATACGTAGATAGTATCTTGCTCATTGGAGACAATGAAAGAGTATTATCGAGCGTATGGGTACGTTTAATAAAGCGGTAGAGATGAAGGACTTAAGAAAGGCAAAATATATCCTTTTGATCACGGCAATACGGATCACAAGAAAGGATGTTATGCTTATCTCAAGTTTCATAAAATGATACAGTCCATACTCGTTTAGCATGTGGATTTATCTTAGTGATTGTGTCTTAAGACACAAAAACTAGATAAAGAAGATGAAAGCGGTTCCTTATACTTTGGCAAATAAGGAAGCTTAATCTAAGGAATGCTATGAACGAAGTTGGATATCTGTTTTGCTGGATGCATGAACAGTGGGTATCAACGTAACCCGGATCAAGAATGATGAACTGTGGTAAGACATATATGAAGTGCCTGAGAAGGACTGGAAATCATATATAGACTTACTGAGCAGATTCACTGCTTCTTGTGGATTACGTAGATTCAGATTTTTTAGTCAGATTGGACGGTAGTAAATTCTCCTCAAAGGTTATGTGTTTAATCTTAAGAAGTAGAGTCATAATGTGGAGGAGTGTTATATAGAAATATATTTCAGACTCCGGACTCCATCATGGAATGATGATAAATTGGAGCCTATGAGGCAGCCAATGTATCTATATGACTCTAGAGACTTCATGATGGACTTTGAATTGTTTCTAAGTTTGCCCAAGGTAATCACAATTTACATTGATGATATTGGTGCAGTTGCAAACTTGAAGAAATCACAAGTCCATAAGGCAATTAAATACATGGAGCGCGAGTACCACCTATTACGAGAAATCGTATGATGAGGGGAAGGTTGTTGTCGCCTAGATTGCATCGGAAGATGACCTAGTAAATCCATTTACAAGGACCTTAAGGCGAGAGCTTTTAATGGTCGTGTAGTGGGAGTAGGAATCAGATGTATGGCAGAAGACATGACAGCATAGTCTTTTAGTATAAGTGGGAGATTGTTGGATTGTATACTAAAAGTCTAGCTTTAGTATGAACAATGTTATAACAATATTTGAAATGAGAATCATATGATCAAATGATTGCATCTTATAATTTATTTTATATGCATGATGCAATAGTCCATTTACTTTATACTGTAGATAATATATTATGCGACAACACGCGGAAGATTATATTATCGGTTTCCTTATAAAGTATAAACCGATGCTCACAACCGAGATAGACGGGGACTCTCTATCGGTATGGTTGTAGTGTGATTTGGTATTAGTTTGTCTTGACTATAAAATCACATTAGTATGCTTTGTGCATATTGAGTAGGATCGCCTGAGATCGTTCGTCTTATACTGACTATACAGTAGAACTTGATCTCTGTTATTATGGAAGTTCGTGCTCTTAATCCCTATACAATAATCTCGACACGTAGGGCAGTATGTATTTCTTTGATTCATCAATGGGTGAGATTTATAAGTATTAAATCAACAAACTCGGTGAGTTGGGAAGTAGTGCTGTATCTATGGTGTGCTGTTGATTGTAGAAGGAATTCATGTCCGTTATAGGTTGATGATGTCCCCTTGAGGAGCTCATAAGGTTTATCATGTAAATCTTGCAAGTGGATTAATTTTCGGCATGATAAAAGGTTGAGTGGTACTACTCTCGGATGAGATATTAATTAATTTGAGTTGTCAGTAACTTAATTAATTAATGGGCATTGTATATCTTAAACATGGGGAGACTATCGGGCTCATAATAAGAAGGAGCCCAAAACGTAATTTTGGGTTGGAGTGGGTAGTGCAGTAATAATAATTTAGTGGACTTTATTATTATTATTGGGTTAAATATAAGCTTTGGGCTAAGCTTGGATATTTAATCCAATGGAGGCCCAACTCCAATTCTCCTCCTGATCCCTGCTGTAGCCCAGTATATATAAGTGAACTCAGCTTCTTGGTACCCTAAGTTTTTCCTGCGCCTCTTTTAGTGAGATAAGGGAAGAAGCAGATTGAGAGATCCTGCAGACTGTTGCCCACACAACAGCAGGATCACACTTGGGACATACAGTAGAATATCGAGAGGTGGTTCTCTACAACGATCATCCTTTACATCGACCCAGAAGTACGGTAAATGTTTATTATTGCTTCCGCTGTAATTGTTTGCCTATATCCCTAACGGATCACGTTTGATCCACACGATCCAATTGCCAACAATAATGATGATGATCATGAAGATTATCATGATGATGATCGATGATGATGACCATGATAATGATAACGATGATTATCATGACGATGATGATGATGACCATGATTATGATGATGATGATGATGATCATGATGATAATCATGATGTTGATGATGATGATGATGATCATCATCATCATCAACATGATCATGATGAAGAAGATGATGATGATGATGATCGTGATGATGATCATGATGATGATGATTTTGATCACGATGATGATGATGATCATGATGATGATGATCACGATGATGATGATCATGATGACGATGACCATGACGATGATGACCATGATGATGATGATCATGATCACGATGATGATGATAATGATGATGATGATGATCATTATTATGATCACGATCATGATGATGATGACGATCACGATGTTGATGATGATGATCATGATGTTCATGATGATGATGATGATGGTCATGATGATGGTGATGATGATCATGATGATAATGATGATGATCATGATGATGATGATGGTCATGATATGATGATGATCATGATGATGACCATGATGATGATGATCAATGATCATGATGATGATCGTGATCATCATGATCATGATGATGATGATTATCATGATGAAGAAGATGATGATGATCATGATGATGATAATGATGATGAGGATGATGATGATTATAATGATGTTGATCATTATGATGATCACGATGATGATTATGTTCATGATGATGATCATGATCGTGATGATGATGATCATGATCATAATTATCATGACGATGATGATGATGACGATCATGATGATGATCATGATGACGATGACCATGATGATGATGATCATGATCCTGATCATGATGATCATGATCATGATCATAATGAAGATAATGATCATGATCATGATGATGACCGTGATTATGATGATGATGATGGTCATCATCATGATCATGATCTTGATGATAATCATGATGATGATGAAGATGATGCGATGATGATGATGATCATGATCATGATCATAATGATAATGATGATGATCCTGATCATGATCATGATCATGATGATGATGGTGATGATGATGATCATTATGATGATAATGATGATCATGATCATGATGATGATCATGATTCTCATGATGATCATGATCAAATGATGATGATAATCATGATGATGATGATCATGATGATTGTGGTCATCATCATCATGATGATGATCATGACGATCATGATGGTCATGATGATCATGATGATCATGATGATGATGATCATCATGATCATGATGATCACGATGATGATGATGATGATCACGATCAGAATGATCATGATGATAGTAATGATCGTGATGATGGTGATGATGATCATGATGATCATGATGATGACGACGATCATGATGATGATGATGTTCATGATAGTGATGATGATGACCATGATGTTGATGATGATGAAAATGATCATGATCATGATAATGATAATGATGACGATAATCATGATCACGATAATGATGATGATCATGAAGATGATCATGATGATGATGATGATGATCATGATGATCATGAAGAAGACAATGATGATGATCGTGATCATCATGATCATGATCATGATCATGATGGTCATGATGAAGATGATGATCATGATCAATATGATGATTATGATCATGATGATCATGATGATGATCATGATGCTGATCATGATCATGATGGTCATGATGATGATGAATATGATGATGATGATGATGATGATGATGATGATCATGATCATGATGATGATCATGAAAATGATCATGATGATGATGATGATGATGATCATGACGATGATGATGATGACCATGATGATGATGTTGATGATGATCATGGTCATGATATGATGATGATCATGATGATGATGACCATGATGATGATGATCATGATCATGATCATGATGATCATGATGATGATTATAATGATCATGATGATGATCGTGATCATCATGATCATGATGATGATGATCATCATGATGAAGAAGATGATGATGATCATGATGATGATAATGATGACGAGGATGATGATGATTATAATGATGTTGATCATTATGATGATCACGATGATGATTATGTTCATGATGATGATCATGATCGTGATGATGATGATCATGATCATAATGATCATGACGATGATGATGATGACGATCATGATGATGATGATCATGATGATGATGACCATGATGATGATCATGATCCTGATTTTGATGATCATGATCATGATCATGATGAAGATAATGATCATGATCATGATGATGATCGTGATTATGATGATGATGATCCTCATCATCATGTTCATGATCATGATGATAATCATGATAATGATGAAGATGATGCAATGATGATCATGATCATGATCATGATCATAATGATAATGATGATGATCATGTTCATAATCATGATCATGATGATGATGGTAATGATGATGATGATGACCATGATGATGATGACGATCATGATGATGATGATGATCATGATAGTGATGATGATGACCATGATGATGATGATGATGAACATGATCATGATTATGATAATGATAATGACAACGATGATCATGATCACGATAATGATGGTGATCATGAAGATGATCATGATGATGATGATCATGATCATGATCATGATGATCGTGATGAAGACAATGATGATGATCGTGATCATGATGATCATGATCATAATCATGATCATGATCATGATGGTCATGATGAAGATGATGATCATGATCGTGATGATGATTATGATCATGATGATCATGATGATGATCATGATGCTGTTCATGATCATGATGGTCATGATGATGATGATGATGATGATCATGATGATCATGATGATGATGATGATCATGATCATGATGATCATGAAAATGATCATGATGATGATGATGATGATCATGATGATCATGATGATGATGATGATCATGATCATGATGATCATGAAAATGATCATGATGATGATGATGATGATCGTGATGATGATGATGACCATGATGATGATGATGTTGATGATGATCATGATGATAATCATGATGATGATCATGAAGATGATGATGATGATGATGATAATCATGATGAAGAACGTGATGATGATCGTGATGATGATTATGATGATGATGATGATCATGACGATGATGATGTTGATCGTGATGATGATCATGATCTTGATGAAGATTATGATGTTGATCATGATGATGATCATGATGATGGTGATGATGACAATGACGATGATGATCGTGGTCATATGATGATGATAATCATGATGATGATGATCATGATGATGATTATCATGATGATGATCATGACGATCATGATGATGATGATCATGTTCACGATGATCACGATCATGATTATTATGATGATGATGATGATTATGATCACGATCATGATGATGATCATGATGATCACGATGATGATCATGATGATGATGATGATGATCATGATGATCATGAACGAACTATGTAATATTATAAAAGGTAAATGACAATAAAGAAAAGGGGACAGAAGATAAAGATGTTGTGGGAATGGCAAAGAGAAAAAGAGCCACAAGTCGGCCCAAAAAAGCTCTTGCAAAAAGCATTAAAGAAATAGAGCTAATCTAAAAATAACTTTTTTTTCTTAGGAAGCTTGCTCCAATATTGGTTAGTTGTGGCATCCCAATGATCTAAAGGTCGAATCTGTTGCTTTGCTATTTGGGAACGTGTAATTGTTTTAATTTTTATGATGATAATCACGATCATGATGATCATGATGATGATGATTATGTCCATTATGATGATCATGATCGTGATGGTAATGATCATGATGATCATGATGATCATGATGATGATGATCATGATGATGATGATGGTGATGATCATGACGATGCTGATCATGATGATCGTGATGATGATGATGATGATGATTGTGATGATTGTTATGATCATGATGATGATGACCATGATAATAATGATGATGATCATGATGATGACAATGATAATAATGATCACTATCATGATGATGATCAAGATGATGATCATGATGATCATGATAATGATAATGACGATCATGATGATGATCATGATGATGATGATGATGATCATGATGATGATGATCATGAAGATAATCATGATGATGATCATGAAGATGATCATGATGATGATCATGATGATCATGATAATGATAATGGTGATTATCATGACGATGATGATGATGACCATGATGATGATGATAATGATGATGACCATGATGATCATGATGATAATCATGATGTTGATGATGATGATCATCATCATGATCATGATGAAGAAGATGATAATGATGATGATGATCATGATGATGATCGAGATGATGATTATGAAGATGATCATGATGATGATGATTTTGATCATGATGATGATGATAGTGATGATCATGATGATGATGATCACGATGATGATGATCATGATGACGATGACCATGACGATGATGACCATGATGACGATGATCATGATCACGATGATGATGATAATGACGATGATGATGATCATTATTATGATCACGATCATAATGATGATGACGATCACGATATTGATGATGATGATCATGATGTTCATGATGATGATGATGGTCATGATGATGGTGATGATGGTCACGATGATAATGTTGATGATCATGATGATCATGATGATGATGATGGTCATGATATGATGATGATCATGATGATGACCATGATGATGATGATCAATGATCATGATGATGATCGTGATCATCATGATCATGATGATGATGATCATCATGATGAAGAAGATGATGATGATCATGATGATGATAATGATGATGAGGATGATGATGATTATAATGATGTTGATCATTATGATGATCACGATGATGATTATGTTCATGATAATGATCATGATCGTGATGATCATGATCATAATGATCATGACGATGATGGCGATGACGATCATGTTGATGATGATCATGATGATGATGACCATGATGATGATGATCATGATCCTGATCATGATGATCCTGATCATGATGATCATGATCATGATCATAATGAAGATAATGATCATGATCATGATGACGATCGTGATTATGATGATGATGATCATCATCATCATCATGATCATAATGATAATCATGATGTTGATGAAGATGATGCGATGATGATGATGATCATGATCATGATCATAATGATAATGATGATGATCATGATCATGATCATGATCATGATGATGATGGTGATGATCATGATGATGATGATCATTATGATGATCATGATTCTGATGATGATGATGACCATGATCATAGGATGATGATAATCATGATGATGATGATCATGATGATTGTGATCATCATCATCATTATGATGATCATAATAATGATCATGACGATCATGATGATCATGATGATGATGATCATGATCATGACGATCATGATGATCATGATGATGATGATCATCATGATTATGATGATCACGATGATGATGATGATCATGATCATGATCACAATGATCATGATGATAGTCATGATTGTGATGATGGTGATGATGATGATGATGACCATGATGATGACGACGATCATGATGATGATGATGATCATGATAGTGATAGTGATAGTGATAGTGATGACGACGATCATGATGATGATGATGATCATGATAATGATGATGAGGATGATGATGATTATAATGATGTTGTTCATTATGATGATCACGATGATGATTATGTTCATGATGATGATCATGATCGTGATGATGATGATCATGATCATAATGATCTTGACGATGATGATGATGACGTTCATGATGATAATGATCATGATGATGATGACCATGATGATGATCATGATCCTGATCTTGATGATCATGATCATGATCATGATCATGATGATGATCGTGATTATGATGATGATGATCATCATCATCATGATCATGATCATGATGATAATCATGATGATGATGAAGATGATGCAATGATGATCATGATCATGATCATGATCATAATGATAATGATGATGATCATGTTCATGATCATGATCATGATGATGATGGTGATGATCATGATGATGATGATCATTATGATGATAATGATGATCAAGATCATGATGATGATCATGATTCTGGTGATGATGATGATCATGTTCATATGATGATGATAATCATGATGATGATCATGATCATGATGATGAAGATCATCATGATCATGATGATCACGATGATGATTATTATGATGATGATCACGATAACAATGATCATGATGATAGTCATGATCGTGATGATGGTAATGATGATGATGATGACCATGATGATGATGACGATCATGATGATGATGATGATCATGATAGTGATGATGATGACCATGATGATGATGATGATGAACATGATCATGATCATGATAATGATAATGACAACGATGATCATGATCACGATAATGATGGTGATCATGAAGATGATCATGATGATGATGATGATGATCATGATCATGATGATCGTGATGAAGACAATAATGATGATCGTGATCATGATGATCATGATCATCATCATGATCATGATCATGATGGTCATGATGAAGATGATGATCATGATCATGATGATGATTATGATCATGATGATCATGATGATGATCATGATGCTGTTCATGATCATGATGGTCATGATGATGATGATGATCATGATGATCATGATGATGATGATGATCATGATCATGATGATCATGAAAATGATCATGATGATGATGATGATGATCGTGATGATGATGATGATGACCATGATGATGATGATGTTGATGATGATCATGATGATAATCATGATGATGATCATGAAGATGATGATGATGATGATGATAATCATGATGAAGATCGTGATGATGATCGTGATGATGATTATGATGATGATGATGATCATGACGATGATGATGTTGATCGTGATTATGATCATGATCTTGATAAAGATTATGATGTTGATCATGATGATGATGATGATGACATGACGATGATGATCGTGGTCATATGATGATGATAATCATGATGATGATGATCATGATGATGATTATCATGATGATGATCATGACGATCATAATGATGATGATCATGGTGATGATGATGATGATCATGTTCACGATGATCACGATCATGATTATTATGATGATGATGATGATTATGATCACGATCATGATGATGATCATGATGATCACGATGATGATCATGATGATGATGATGATGATCATGATGATGATGATCGAACTATGTAATATTATAAAAGGTAAATGACAATAAAGAAAAGGGGACAGATGATAAAGATGTTGTGGGAATGGCAAAGAGAAAAAGAGCCACAAGTCGGCCCAAAAAAGCTCTTGCAAAAAGCATTAAAGAAATAGAGCTAATCTAAAAATAACTTTTTTTTCTTAGGAAGCTTGCTCCAATATTGGTTAGTTGTGGCATCCCAATGATCTAAAGGTTGAATCTGTTGCTTTGCTATTTGGGAACGTGTAATCGTTTTCATTTTTATGATGATCATGATGATGATAATGATAATGATGATCATTACGATGATGATCATGATGACGATCTTGATGATGATCGAGATCATCATGATGACGATCATGATCATGATGATGATCATCATCATGATGAAGAAGATGATGATGATGATGATGATGATAATGATGTTGATCATGATGATAATCACGATCATGATGATCATGATGATGATGATTATGTCCATTATGATGATCATGATCGTGATGGTAATGATCATGATGATGATGAAGATGATGATCATGATGATCATGATGATCGTGATGATGATGATCATGATGATGATGATGGTGATGATCATGACGATGCTGATCATGATGATCATGATGATGATGATGATGATGATGATTGTGATGATTGTTGTGATCATGATGATGATGACCATGATAATAATGATGATGATCATGATGATGACAATGATAATAATGATCACTATCATGATGATGATCAAGATGATGATCATGATAATGATAATGACGATCATGATGATGATGATGATGATGATGATGATGATGATCATGATGATGATGATCATGAAGATGATCATGATGATGGTCATGAAGATGATCATGATGATGATGATGATGATCATGATAATGATAATGATGATTATCATGACGATGATGATGATGACCATGATGATGATGATGATGATGATGACCATGATGATCATGATGATAATCATGATGTTGATGATGATGATCATCATCATGATCATGATGAAGAAGAAGATGATGATGATGATCGAGATGATGATTATGATGATGATCATGATGATGATGATTTTGATCATGATGATGATGATGATGATCATGATGATGATGATCACGATGATGATGATCATGATGACGATGACCATGACGATGATGACCATGATGATGATGATCATGATCACGATGATGATGATAATGACGATGATGATGATCATTATTATGATCACGATCATGATGATGATGACGATCACGATATTGATGATGATGATCATGATGTTCATGATGATGATGATGGTCATGATGATGGTGATGATGGTCATGATGATAATGTTGATGATCATGATGATCAAGATGGTCATGATATGATGATGATCATGATGATGACCATGATGATGATGATCAATGATCATGATGATGATCGTGATCATCATGATCATGATGATGATGATCATCATGATGAAGAAGATGATGATGATCATGATGATGATAATGATGATGAGGATGATGATGATTATAATGATGTTGATCATTATGATGATCACGATGATGATTATGTTCATGATGATGATCATGATCGTGATGATGATGATCATGATCATAATGATCATGACGATGATGGTGATGACGATCATGATGATGATGATCATGATGATGATGAACATGATGATGATGATCATGATCCTGATCATGATGATCCTGATCATGATGATCATGATCATGATCATAATAAAGATAATGATCATGATCATGATGACGATCGTGATTATGATGATGATGATGATCATCATCATCATCATGATCATAATGATAATCATGATGTTGATGAAGATGATGCGATGATGATCATGATCATGATCATGATCATGATCATAATGATAATGATGATGATCATGATCATGATGATGATGGTGATGATCATGATGATGATGATCATTATGATGATCATGATTCTGATGATGATGATGACCATGATCATAGGATGATGATAATCATGATGATGATGATCATGATGATTGTGATCATCATCATTATTATGATGATCATAATAATGATCATGACGATCATGATGATCATGATGATGATGATCATGATCATGACGATCATGATGATCATAATGATGATGATCATCATGATCTTGATGATGATGATGATGATGATGATCACGATCACAATGATCATGATGATAGTCATGATTGTGATGATGGTGATGATGATGATGATGACCATGATGATGACGACGATCATGATGATGATGATGATCATGATAGTGATGGTGATGACCATGATGATGATGATGATGAACATGATCATGAACATGATAATGATAATGACGACGATGATCATAATCACAATAATGATGATGATCATGAAGATGATGATGATGATGATCATGATGATCATGATGAAGAGAATGATGATGATCGTGATCATGATGATCATGATCATGATGATGATTATGATCATGATGATCATGATGATGATCATGATGCTGATGATGATCATGATGGTCATGATGATGATGATGATGATGATCATGATGATTATGATGATGATGATGATGATGATCATGAAAATGATCATGATGATGATGATGATGATGATGATCGTGATGATGATGATGATCATGACGATGATGATGATGATGACCATGATGATGATGTTGATGATGATCATGGTCATGACATGATGATGATCATGATGATGATGACCATGATGATGATGATCATGATGATTATAATGATCATGATGATGATCGTGATCATCATGATCATGATGATGATGATCATCATGATGAAGAAGATGATGATGATCATGATGATGATAATGATGATGAGGATGATCATGATTATAATGATATTGATCATTAGGATGATCACGATGATGATTATGTTCATGATGATGATAATGATCGTGATGATGATGATCATGATCATAATGATCATGACGATGATGATGACGATCGTGGCAATGATGATCATGATTGTGATGATGATCATAATCGTGATGATCACGATGATGATCATGATCGTGATGATGATGATGGTCATCATCATTATAATGATTATGATCACGATTATAATGAAGATGACGATCATGATATTGATGATGATGATCATGATGTTCATGAAGTTGATCGTCATGATGATGGTGATGATGATCATGATGATAATGATGATGACCATGATAATGATGATGGTCATGATATGATGATGATCATGATGACGATGACCACGATATGATGATCATGATCATGATAATGATCATGATGATGATAGTGATCATGATCATGATGTTGTTGATCATCATGATGAAGAAGAAGATGATGATGATCATGATGATGATAATGATCATGATGATGATGACGATGATGATAATGATCAAGATGATGATGATTATGATCACGATCATGATGATCATGATGGTGATCATGATCGAGATGATCATGATCGTGATGATGATGATTATGATGATGATCATGATTATTATGATCATGATGATGATCATGATGATGACCATGATGATGATTATCATGATCATATTATGATTATAATCATGATGATGATGATCATGATTATTATGATCATCATGATGATGATCATCACGATCATGATGATGATGATCATGATGAAGATCATAACGATCATGATCATGATGATCACGATCATGATGTTGATCATGATGATCACGATGATGATCATGATGATCGTGATGATGATGATCATGATGATGAAGATTATGATGATCATGACGATGCTGATCATGATGATCGTGATGATGATGATGATGATGATGATGATTGGGATGATTGTTATGATCATGATGATGATGACCATGATAATAATGATGATGATCATGATGATGACAATGATAATGATGATCACTATCATGATGATGATCAAGATGATGATCATGATGATCATGATAATGATAATGATGAACATGATCATGATCATGATGATGATGATGATGATAATGATGATGATCATGAAGATGATCATGATGATGATTATGATAATGATAATGATGATTATCATGACGATGATGATGATGACCATGATGATGATGATGATGATGTTGTTTATGATGATGATCATCATCATCATCATGATCATGATGAAGAAGATGATGATGATGATGATGATCGTGATGATGATTATGATGATGATCATGATCATGATAACGATAATCATGATAATGATGACCATGATGATAATGACGATGCTGATGATGATAATGATGATGCTGATGATGATCATGACGATGATGATGATGTGATGATAATGATGACGATGATCATATTGACAATGATCATGATCATGATCATGATGATGGTCATGATGATGATGTTGATGATGGTGATGATGATGATCACGATGATGATCATTATAATGATGATGATGATTATGATGATGATCATTATAATGATGATGATGATTATGATGATGATCATGATTATTATGATCATGATGAGGATCATGATGATGACCATGATGATGATTATCATGATCATATGATGATTATAATCATGATGATGATGGTCATGATTATTATGATCATCATGATGATGATCATCACGATCATGATGATGATGATCATGATGAAGATCATAACGATCATGATCATGATGATCACGATCATGATTATGATGATGATGATGATGATTATGATCACGATCATGATGTTGATCATGATGATCACGATGATGATCATGATGATCGTGATGATGATGATCATGATGATGATGATTGTGATGATCATGACGATGATGATCATGATGATCGTGATGATGATGATGATGATGATGATGATTGTGATGATTGTTATGATCATGATGATGATGACCATGATAATAATGATGATGAACATGATGATGACAATGATAATGATGATCACTATCATGATGATGATCAAGATGATGATCATGATGATCATGATAATGATAATGATGATCATGATGATGATCAAGATCATGATGATGATGATGATCATGATCATGATGATGATCATGATCATGATCATGATGATCATGATGATGATGATAATGATGATGATCATGAAGATGATCATGATGATGATCATGATAATGATAATGATGATTATCATGATGATGATGATGATGACCATGATGATGATGATGATGATGATGTTGTTGATGATGATGATCATCATCATCATCATGATCATGATGAAGAAGATGATGATGATGATGATGATCGTGATGATGATAATGATGATGATGATTTTGATCATAATGATGATGATGATGATGATCATGATGATGATGATCACGATAATGATGATCATGATGACGATGACCATGACGATGATGACCATGATGATGATGATAACGATCACAATGATGATGATAATGACGATGACGATCATTATTATGATCACGATCAGGATGATGATGATGATCACGATGTTGATGATGATGATCATGATGTTCATGATGATGATGATGATGGTCATGATGATGGTGATGATGATCATGATGACAATGATGATCATCATGATGATCATGATGATGATGATGGTCATGATATGATGATGATCATGATGATGACCATGATGATGATGATCAATGATCATGATGATGATCGTGATCATCATGATCATGATGATGATGATCATCATGATGAAGAAGAGGGTGATGATCATGATGATGATAATGATGATGAGGATGATGATGATTATAATCGTGATGATGATGATCATGATGATGATGATGATGATCGTGATGATGATGATCATGACGATGATGATGATGACCATGATGATGATGATCGTGATGATGATGATCATGACGATGATGATGATGATGACCATGATGATGATGTTGATGATGATCATGGTCATGATATGATGATGATCATGATGATGATGACCATGATGATGATGATCATGATCATGATCATGATGATCATGATGATGATTATAATGATCATGATGATGATCGTGATCATCATGATCATGATGATGATGATCATCATGATGAAGAAGATGATGATGATCATGATGATGATAATGATGATGAGGATGATGATGATTATAATGATGTTGATCATTATTATGATCACGATGATGATTATGTTCGATGATGATGATCGATGATGATGATCATAATGATCATGACGATGATGATGATCATGATCATGATCATGATGACCATGATGATGATGATGATCCTGATCTTGATGATCATGATCATGATCATGATGAAGATAATGATCATGATCTTGATGACGATCGTGATTATGATGATGATGCGATGATGATGATGATCATGATCATAATCATAATGATAATGATGATGATCATGATCATGATCATGATCATGATGATGATGGTGATGATCATGATGATGATCATTATGACGATAATGATGATCAAGATCATAATGATGATCATGATTCTGATGATGATCATCATCATGATCATATGATGATGATAATCATGATTATGATGATCAAGATGATTGTGATCATCATCATCATGATGATGATCATGATAATGATCATGACGATCATGATGATGATGATGATGATGATCATGACGATCATGATGATCATGATGATGATGATCATCATGATTATGATGATCACGATGATGATGATTATGATGATGATCACGATCACAATGATCACGATCATCATTACTATCTTCATCATGATTATCATCATCATCATCATCAGCTTCATGATCATAATCATGATTATCATCATCATCACCGTCATGATCATCATCATCATCACGATCATCATCATCATCATCATCATTTTCATGATCATCATGATCATGATCATCATCATCATCACCATCATGATCAGCATCATGATCATCATCATGATCATCATGATCATAGTCATCATCATGATCATGATCATCATCTTCATCATGACCATCATGATCATGATCATGATCATGATCATCATGATCACGATCATCATCATTGTCTTCATCACGATCATCATGATCACGATCATCATCATGATCATCATGATCATCTTCATGATCATCATCATTATTGTGATCATGATCATCGTTGTCATTATCATTATCATGATCATGATCATGTTCATCCTCATCATCATCATGGTCATCATCATCACTATCTTGATCATCATCATCATCATGATCGTCATCATTATCATGGTCATCATTATCATCATTACCATCATCACGATCATGACTACCACCATGATCATTGTGATCGTGATCATCATCATAATAATCATCATCGTGATCATCATGATCATGATGATCATCATCATCATGATCATCATGATCGTCATGATCATCATCATCATCATCATCATGATCATCATGATCGTCATGATCATTATGATGATCATCATCACGATGATGATGATCACAATCATCGTGATCATCATCATTATGATTATCATCATCATATGATCATGATGATCATCATCATCAGAATCATGATCATCATCATGATCTTGATCATCATTATCATCATAATGATCATCATCATCATGATCATCACCATCATCATCATGATCATGATCATGATCATCATCTTTATCATTATGATCATGATCATGATCATGATCATCATCGCATCATCATCATAATCAAGATCGTCATCATGATCATGATCATTATCTTCATCATGATCATGATCATGATCATCATGATCATGATCATGATCATCAAGATCAGGATCATGATCATAATCATGGTCATCATCATCATGATTATCATCATCATCATCATCGTCATGATCATTATGATCATGATCATCATCATCACGATCATGATCATCTTCATGAACATAATCATCATCGTGATCATAATAATGATCAACATCATTATAATCATCATCATCCTCATCATCATTATCATCATCATGATCATCATCATCTTCTTCATCATGATGATCATCATCATCATGATCATGATGATCACGATCATCATCATGATCATTATAATCATCATCATGATCATCATGATCATGATCATGATCATCATCATCATGGTCATCATCATCATGATCATCATCATATCATGACCATGATCATCATCAACATCATCATCATGGTCATCATCATCATCATCGTCATGATCATCATCATCACGATCATCATCATCATCATCATCATCATTTTCATGAACATCATCATGATCATGATCATCATCATCATCATCATCATCATCATCATATTCATCATCATCATGACCATCATGATCATGATCAGCATCATGATCATCATCACGATCATCATGATCATAATCATCATCATGATCATGATCATCATCTTCATCTTGACCATCATGATCATGATCATGATCATCATGATCACGATCATCATCATTGTCTTCATCATCATCATCATGATCATGATCATCATCATCATCATGATCATCTTCATGATGATCATCATTATCGTGATCATGATTATCGTCGTCATTATCATTATCATGATCATGATCATGTTCATCATCATCATCATCATGGTCATCATCATCACTATCATGATCATCATCATCATCATGATCGTCGTCATCATCATGATCATCATCATCATCATCACCATCATCACGATCATGACTATCGTCATGATCATTGTTATCGTGATCATCATCATCATCATGATTATCATCATCATGATCATGATGATCATCATCATCATGATCATCATTATCATCATAATGATCATCATGATCATGATCATCACCATCATCATCATGATCATGATCATGATCAGGATCATCATCATTATCATTATGATCATGATCATGATCATGATCATCATCGCATCATCTTCATCATCATCATGATTATCATCAAGATCGTGATTATTATGATGACCATCATCATCATCATAATCACGATCGTCACCATGATCATGATCATTATCTTCATTATGATCATGATCATCATGATCCGGATCATGATCATGATCATGATCATTATGATCAGGATCATGATCATCATCATCATGGTCATCGTCATCATGATCATCATCATCATGATTGTCATCATCATCATCGTCATGATCATTATGATCATGATCATCATTATCACGATCATGATCATCATTATGAACATAATCATCATCGTGATCATCATAATGATCAATATCATTATAATCATCATCATCCTCATCATCATTATCATCATCATGATCATCACCATCTTCTTCATCATGATGATCATCATCATCATGATCATTGATCATCATCATCATGGTCATCATCATGATCATCATCATATCATGACCATCATCATCATCATGATCATCATGATCATCATCATTATCATCATGATCATCATCACCATCATCATGACCATCATCATCATCATCATGAACATCATGATCATCATCATCAACATCATGATCATCATCATCAACATCATGATCATCATTATCATCATCATTGTGATCGTGATCATCATCATCATGGTCATCATCGTCATGGTCATTGTCATCATGATCATCATCATCGTGATCATCATCATCATGATCATCATCATCATCATCATCATGATCAAAATCATCATCATCATGATCATCATCATAATCATCATCACGATCATCATCATCATCATCATCTTCTTCATCATGATCATGATGATGATGATGATCATCATCATCATCAACATCATGATTATCATCATGATCATCATGGTTATCATCATCATCATCATCATCATGGTCATCATCATCATCCTCATGATAATCATCATTATCATTATCATGATCATCATCATTGATCATCATCATGATCATCTTCATGATCATCATCATTATCATCATCATCATGATCATCATGATCATGATCATGATCATCATCATGATCATGATCATCATCATGATAATCATTATCATTATCATGATCATCATGATCATCATCATGATAGTGATCATCATTATCATTGTCATCATCATGATCATCATCATTATTATCATGATCATCATCATCATGATCGTCATCATCATCATCGTCATGATCATTATGATCATGATCATCATCATCACGATCATGATCATCATCATGAACATAATCATCATCGTGATCATCATAATGATCAACATCATTATAATCATCATCATCCTCATCATCATTATCATCATCATGATCATCACCATCTTCTTCATCATGATGATATCATCATCATGATCATTGATCATCATCATCATGGTCATCATCATGATCATCATCATATCATGACCATCATGATCATCATGATCATCATCATTATCATCATGATCATCATCACCATCATCATGACCATCATCATCATCATCATGAACATCATGATCATCATCATCAACATCGTGATCATCATCATCATCATGATCGTGATCATAATGATGATCATCATCGTCATTATCATCATCATTGTGATCGTGATCATCATCATCATGGTCACCATCGTCATGGTCATTGTCATCATGATCATCATCATCGTGATCATCATCATCATGATCATCATCATCATCATCATCATGATCAAAATCATCATCATCATGATCATCATCATAATCATCATCACGATCATCATCATCATCATCATCTTCTTCATCATGATCATGATGATGATGATGATCATCATCATCAACATCATGATTATCATCATGATCATCATGGTCATCATCATCATCATCATCATCATGGTCATCATCATCATCGTCATGATAATCATCATTATCATTATCATGATCATCATCATCGATCATCATCATGATCATCTTCATGATCATCATCATTATCATCATCATCATGATCATCATGATCCTGATCATGATCATGATCATCACCATGATCATGATCATCATCATGATCATCATTATCATTATCATGATCATCATGATCATCATCTTGATCATCATCATGATAGTAATCATCATTATCATTGTCATCATCATGATCATCATCATTATTATCATGGACATCATCATCATGATCATAACAATTATCACAATCATCATCATCATCATCACGATCATCATGATCAGCATCGTCATGATAATCACAATCATCATCAACATCATCATCATCATCATCACGATTATCATGATCATCATCGTGATCATCATGATCAACATCATGATCGTGATCATAATCATCATCATCATCATCATAATCATGATCGTGATCATCATGATCATGATCGTTATGATCTTCATCATGATCATCATCATCATGATCGTGATGATCATCATCATGATGATCATAATAATCATGATCATCATCATCATGATTATAATCATCATATGATCATGATAATCATCATCATGGTCATCATCATGATCATCATCATGATCATAATAATCATGATCATCATCATAATCATCATCATCATTATAATGATCATCATCATAATCATCATCATCATTATAATGATCATCATCGTGATCATCATCATCACCATCATCAACATCATCATTGTCAATATGATCATCGTCATCATTATCATCACATCATCATCATCATCTTCATGATCATCATCATCAACATCATCATTATCATCATCAGCATCATCATTATCATCATGATCATCATTATCATGATTATCGTTATCATGATCATGATTATCATCATCATGGTCATCATTATCATGATCGTCATCATCATCATCATGATCATTATTATCGTAATAATCATCATCATCATCACGATCATGATCATCACGATCATGATCACGATCATGATCATCATGATCGTGATCATCATCATCATCATCTTGATCATTATCATCATCATCATCATCATCATCATCTTCTTCTTCTTCATCATGATGATCAACAACATCATGATCATGATCACTATCATCATCATGATCATTATCATGATCATGATCATCATATCATGGTCATCGTCATCATGATCATCATCATATCATGACCATCATCATTATCATGGTCATCATCATTATCATCATGATCATCATCACCATCATCATGACCATCAATATCATGAACATCATGATTATGATGATGATCATCATCATGATCATCATCATCAATATCATGATCGTCATCTTCATTATAATCGTGATCATAATCATTATGATGATGATGATCATCATCATCATCATCACGATCATGATCATCATCGTGATCATCACGATGATGATCATCATCACCATGATCATCATCATCATCATCGTCATGATCATTATGATCATGATCATCATCATCACGATCATGATCATCATCATGAACATAATCATCATCATGATAATCATAATGATCAATATCATTATAATCATCATCATCCTCATCATCATTATCATCATCATGATAATCATCATCTTCTTCATCATGATGATCATCATCATCATGATCATGATGATCACGATCATCATCATGATCATTATAATCATCATGATCATCATAATCATGATCATGGTCATCATCATCATGGTCATCATCATCATGATCATCATCATATCATGACCATGATCATCATTAACATTATCATCATGGTCATCATCATCATCATCGTCATGATCATCATCATCATCACGATCATCATCATCATCATCATCATGATCATTTTCATGATCATCATCATCATCATCATCATCATCATCATCATGATCATCATCATCATCATCATCATCATGACCATCATCATCATGATCATAATCATCATCATGATCATGATCATCATGATCACGATCATCATCATTGTCTTCATCATGATCATCATGATCATCATCATCATCATCTTCATGATCATCATCATTATCGTGATTATGATCATCGTCGTTATTATCATTATCATGATCATGATCATGTTCATCATCATCATCATCATGGTCATCATCATCACTATCATGATGATAATCATCATCATGATCGTCGTCATCATCATGGTCATCATCATCATCATCACCATCATCACAATCATGACAATCATCATGATCATTGTGATCGTGAACATCATCATCATCATCGTGATCATCGTGATTATCATGATCATGATGATCATGATGATCATGATCATCATGATCTTGATCATCATCATCATGATCATCATGATCGTCATGATCATTATTATGATCATCATCATGATGATGATGATCACAATCATCATGATCATCATCATCATGATTATCATCATCATATGATCATGGACATCATCATCATCAGAATCATGATCATCATAATGATCATCATCATCATGATCATCACCATCATCATCATGATCATGATCATGATCATGATCATCATTATTATCATTATGATCATGTTCATGATCATCATCATCATCGCATCATCTTCATCAACATCATGATTATCATTATGATCATGAACATGATGATGATGATGATCATCATCATAATCATGATCGTCATCATGATCATGATCATTATCTTCATTATGATCATGATCATGATCATCATGATCAGGATCATCATGATCAGGATCATGATCATCATCATCATGGTCATCATCATCATGATCATCATCATCATGATCGTCATCATTATCATCGTCATGATCATTATGATCATGATCATCATCATCACGATCATGATCATCATCATGAACATAATCATCATCGTGATCATCATAATGATCAACATCATTATAATCATCATCATCCTCATCATCATTATCATCATCATGATCATCATCATCTTCTTCATCATGATGATCATCATCATCATGATCATGATGATCATGATCATCATCATGATCATCATCATCATGGTCATCATCATGATCATCATCATATCACGACCATCATCATCATCATGATCATCATGATCATCATCACCATCATCATGACCATCATCATCATCATGAACATCATGATCATCACCATCAATATCGTGATCGTCATCATCATCATGATCGTGATCATAATAATGATCATCGTCATTATCATCATCATCGTGATCATGATCATCATCATCATGGTCATCATCGTCATGGTCATCGTCATCATGATCATCATCATCGTGATCATCGTCATCATCATCATCATCACGATCAAAATCATCATCATCATGATCATCATCATAATCATCATCACGATCATCATCATCATCATCTTCTTCATCATGATCATGGTGATGATCATTATCATCAACATCATGATTATCATCATGATCATCATGGTCATCATCATCATCATCATCATCATCATGGTCATCATCATCATCGTCATGATAATCATCATTATCATCATCATGATCATCATGATCATCATCATGATCATCTTCATGGTCATCATCATGATCATCTTCATGATCATCATGATCATGATCATGATCATGATCATCATCATGATTGTCATTATCATTATCATGATCATCATGATCATCATCATGATAGTGATCATTATTATCATTGTCATCATCATGATCATCATCATTATTATCATGGTCATCGTCATCATGATCATAACAGTCATCACAATCATCATCATCATCATCATCATCACGATCATCATGATCAGCATTGTCATGATCATCACCATCATCATCATCATGATCATCATCATCACGATCATCATGATCATCATGATCATCATCTTCATCATCATCATGATCATCACCATCACGATCATGATCATCATAATGGACATAATCATCATCATCATCATGATCATCATGATCGTGATTATCATCATGATCAACATCATTATCATCATCATCATCATCATCTTCTTCTTCATCATGATGATCATCATCATCATCATGATCATGATCGTCATCATGATGATCTCGATCATCATCAAGATCGTCATCATGATCATCATCATGATCATCATCGTAATGATCATCATTATCATTATCATCATCATGATCATCATCATATTAAAATGATTACACGTTCCCAAATAGCAAAGCAACAGATTCGACCTTTAGATCATTGGGATGCCACAACTAACCAATATTGGAGCAAGCTTCCTAAGAAAAAAAAAAAATTTTTAGATTAGCTCTATTTCTTTAATGCTTTTTGCAAGAGCTTTTTTGGGCCGACTTGTGGCTCTTTTTCTCTTTGCCATTCCCACAACATCTTTATCTTCTGTCCCCTTTTCTTTATTGTCATTTACCTTTTATAATATTACATAGTTCGATCATCATCATCATGATCATTATCATCATCATCATGATCATCATCATGATCGTGATCATAATCATCATCATCATAATAATCATGATCGTGATCATCGTGAACATGATCATCATCATCATCACCATGATCATCATCATGATGATCATCATGATCATCATCATCATGATCGTCATGATAATCATCATGATAATCATCATCATGATTATCATCATCATATGACCACGATCATCATCGTCATTGTCATCATCATTGTCATCATGATCATCATCACGATCAACATCATAATCTTCATCAAGATCATCATCATCATCACGATCAACATCATCATCGTCATGATCATCATCATCATCATAATCATCATCACGATCATTATCACGATCTTCATCATGATCATCATCATCATCATCATCATCATCTTCATGATCATCATCATGATTATCATCATGATCATCATCAACATCATCATCATCATGGTCATCATCATCATCATCACGATCATCATCATCATCATCATCATGATCATTTTCATGATCATCATGATCATGATCATCATCATCATCATGACCATCATGATCATGATCAGCATCTTGATCATCATCATGATCATCATGATCATAATCATCATCATGATCATGATCATCATCTTCATCATGACCATCATGATCATGATGATGATCATGATCATCATGATCACGATCATCATCATTGTCTTCATCACGATCATCATGATCATGATCATGATCATCATCATCATGATCATCTTCATGATCATCATCATTATCGTGATCATGATCATCGTTGTCATTATCATTATCATGATCATAATCATGTTCATCATCATCATCATCATCATGGTCATCATCATCACTATCATGATCATCATCATCATCATGATCGTCATCATCATCATGGTCATCATCATCATCATTACCATCATCACGATCATGACTATCATCATGATCATTGTGATCGTGATCATCATCATAATCATCATCATCGTGATCATCATGATCATGATGATGATGATCATCATCATCATCATCATCATCATCATGATTGTCATGATCATTATCATGATCATCATCATTATAATGATGATCACAATCATTATGATAATCATCATCATGATTATGATCATTGTATGATCATGATCATCAACATCATCAGAATCATGATCATCATCATGATCATGATCATCATTATCATCATAATGTTCATCATCATCATTATCATCACCATCATCATCATGATCATGATCATGATCATCATCATTATCATTATGATCATGATCATGATCATGATCATCATCGCATCATCTTCATTATCATCATGATTATCATCATGATCATGATCATGATGATGATGATCATCATCATCATAATCATGATCTTCATCATGATCATGATCATTATCTTCATCATAATCATGATCATGATCATCAAGATCAGGATCATTATCATCATCATGGTCATCATCATCATGATCGTCATCATCATTATCGTCATGATCATTATGAACATGATCATCATCATCACGATCATGATCATCATCATGAACATAATCATCATCCTCATCATCATTATCATCATCATGATCATCATCATCTTCTTCATCATGATCATCATCATCATCATGATCATGATGATCACAATCATCATCATGATCATTATAATCATCATGATCATCATGATCATGATCATGATCATCATCATCATGGTCATCATCATCATGATCATCATCATATCATGACCATGATCATCATCAACATCATCATCATGGTCAACATCATCATCGTCATGATCATCATCATCATCATCATCATCATCATTTTCATGATCATCATCATGATCATGATCATCATCATCATCATCATCATCATGATCGTCATCATATTCATCATCATCATGACCATCATGATCATGATCAGCATCATGATCATCATCATGATCATCATGATCATAATCATCATATTGATCATGATCATCATCTTCATCATGACCATCATGATCTTGATCATGATCATCATGATCACGATCATCATCATTGTCTTCTTCATGATCATGATCATCATCATCATCATCATCATCATCTTCATGATCATCATCATTATCGTGATCATGATTATCGTCATCATTATCATTATCATAATCATGATCATGTTCATCATCATCAACATCATGGTCATCATCATTACTATCATGATCATCATCATCATCATGATCGTCGTCATCATCATGATCATCATCATCATCACCATCATCACGATCATGACTATCATCATGATCATTGTGATCATGATCATCATCATCATCATCGTGATCATCATGATCATGATGATCATCATCATCATGATCATCATGATCGTGATCATCATCATCATCATGATCATCATGATCGTCATGATCATCATCATGATGATGATGACCACAATAATCATGATCATCATCATCATGATTATCATCATCATTTGATCATGATCATCATCATCATTAGAATCATGATCATCATCATGATCATGATCATCATTATCATCATAATGATCATCATCATCATGATCATCACCATCATCATCATGATCATGATCATGATCAGGATCATCATCATTATCATTATAATCATGATCATGATCATGATCATCATCGCATCATCTTCATCATCATCATGATTATCATCAAGATCATGATCATGATGATGACCATCATCATCATAATCACGATCGTCTTCATGATCATGATCATTATCTTCATTATGATCATGATCATGATCATCATGATCAGGATCATGATCATCATCATCATGGTCATCGTCATCATGATCATCATCATCGTCATGATAATTATGATCATGATCATCATCATCACGATCATGATCATCATCATGAACATAATCATCATCGTGATCATCATAATGATCAACATCATTATAATCATCATCATCCTCATCATCATTATCATCATCATGATCATCATCATCTTCTTCATCATGATGATCATCATCATCATGATCATGATGATCACGATTATCATTATGATCATTGATCATCATCATCATCATGGTCATCATCATGATCATCATCATATCATGACCATCATGATCATCATGATCATCATCATTATCATCATGATCATCATCACCATCATCATGACCATCATCATCATCATCATGAACATCATGATCATCATCATCAACATCGTGATCGTCATCATCATCACGATCGTGATCATAATAATGATCATCATCATTGTCATTATCATCATCATCGTGATCATGATCAACATCATCATGGTCATCATCGTCATGGTCATCGTCATCATGATCATCATCATCGTGATCATCATCATCATCATCATGATCAAAATCATCATCATCATGATCATCATCATAATCATCATCACGATCATCATCATCATCATGATCTTCTTCATCATGATCATTATGATGATGATGATGATCATCATCATCAACATCATGATTATCATCATGATCATCATTGTCATCATCATCATCGTCATGATAATCATCGTTATCAATATCATGATCATCATTATCGATCACCATCATGATAATCTTCATGATCATCATCATTATTGTTGGCAATTGGATCGTGTGGATCAAACATGATCCGTTAGGGATATAGGCAAATAATTACAGTGGAAGCAATAATAAACGTTTACCGTACTTCTGGGTCGATGTAGAGGATGATCGTTGCAGAGAACCACCCCTCGATCTTCTACTGTATGTCCCAAGTGTGATCCTACTGTTGTGTGGGCAACAGTCTGCAGGATCTCTCAATCTGCTTTTTCCCTTCTCTCACCAAAAGAGGCGCCGGAAAAACTTAGGGTACCAAGAAGCTGAGTTCACTTATATATACTGGGCTACAGCAGGGATCAGGAGGAGAATTGGAGTTGGGCCTCCATTGGATTAAATATCCAAGCTTAGCCCAAAGCTTATATTTAACCCAATAATAATAATAAAGTCCACTAAATTATTATTACTGCACTACCCACTCCAATCCAAAATTACGTTTTGGGCTCCTTCTTATTATGAGCCCGATAGTCTCCCCATGTTTAAGATATACAATGCCCATTAATTAATTAAGTTACTGACAACTCAAATTAATTAATATCTCATCCGAGAGTAGTACCACTCAACCTTTTATCATGCCGGAAATTAATCCACTTGCAAGATTTACATGATAAACCTTATGAGCTCCTCAAGGGGACATCATCAACCTATGACGGACATGAATTCCTTCTACAATCAACAGCACACCATAGATACAGCACTACTTCCCAACTCACTGAGTTTGTTAATTTAATACTTATAAATCTCACCCATTGATGAATCAAAGAAACACATACTGCCCTACATGTCGAGGTTATTGTATAGGGATTAAGAGCACGAACTTCCATAATAACAGAGATCAAGTTCTACTGTATAGTCAGTATAAGACGAACGATCTCAGGCGATCCTACTCAATATGCACAAAGCATACTAATGTGATTTTATAGTCAAGACAAACTAATACCAAATCACACTACAACCATACCGATAGAGAGTCCCCGTCTATCTCGGTTGTGAGCATCTGTTTATACTTTATAAGGAAACCGATAATATGATCTTCCGCGTGTTGTCGCACAATATATTATCTACAGTATAAAGTAAATGGACTATTGCATCATGCATATAAAATAAGTTATAAGATGCAATCATTTGATCATATGATTCTCATTTCAAATATTGTTATAACATTGTTCATACTAAAGCTAGACTTTTATACAATCCCACAATCTCCCACTTATACTAAAAGACTATGCTGTCATGTCTTTTGCCATACATCTGATTCCTACTCCCACTACACGACCATTAAAAGCTCTCGCCTTAAGGTCCTTGTAAATGGATTTACTAGGTCATCTTCTGATGCAATCTAGGCGACAACAACCTTCCCCTCATCATACGATTTCGCGTAACAGGTGGTACTCGTGCTCCATGTGTTTAATTGTCTTATGGACTTGTGATTTCTTCAATTTTGCAACTGCATCAATATCATCAATGTAAATTGTGATTACCTTGGTCAAACTTAGAAACACTTCAAAGTCCATCATGAAGTCTCTAGAGTCATATAGATACATTGGCTGCCTCATAGGCTCCAATTTATCATCATTCCATGATGGAGTCCGGAGTCTGAAATATATTTCTATATAACACTACTCCACATTATGACTCTACTTCTTAAGATTAAACACATAACCTTTGAGGAGAATTTACTACCGTCCAATCTGACTAAAAAATCTGAATCTACGTAATCCACAAGAAGCAGTGAATCTGCTCAGTAAGTCTATATATGATTTCCAGTCCTTCTCAGGCACTTCATATATGTCTTACCACAGTTCATCATTCTTGTTCCGAGTTATGTTGATACCCACTGTTCATGCATCCAGCAAAACAGATATCCAACTTCGTTCATAGCATTCCTTAGATTAAGCTTTCTTATTTGCCGAAGTATAAGGAACCGCTTTCATCTTCTTTATCTACTTTTTGTGTCTTAAAATACAATCACTAAGATAAATCCATATGCTAAACGATTATGGACTGTATCATTTTATGAAACTTGAGATAAGCATAACATCCTTTCTTGTGATCCGTATTGCTGTGATCAAAAGGATATATTTTGCCTTTCTTAAGTCCTTCATCTCTACCGCTTAATTAAACGTACCCATACGCTCGATAATACTCTTTCATTGTCTCCAATGAGCAAGATACTATCTACGTATAGTATAAGAAACACCACCACGTTTCCGTCACTCTTTACAACACACAAGACTCATCCGCTCATTGATTTAAATCCATGCTACTGGATTACCTAATCAAAACAGATGCTTCACGATCTCAAAGCTTGCTTTAGTCCATCGCTGGACACTTTTAAGCTTACTTTCAAAATGCTATTGGTACTTTGCAATGAATTACTCTGGTTGCTTCACATAGATGTTTTCCTCAAGACTTCCAATCAGGAAATCTGTCTTGACATCTATTTGCTGTTCCTCATATTTCAATATGAGCAACAATATATAAAAGAATCCGGATCAACATTAGCATAGCTACCAGCGAACATGTTTCCTCATAATCGAACCATTTCTTTCTGAGTACACCTTTTCGCAACAAGCTTTGCTTCCAAGGTTTTCACCTTTCCGTATGATCCTCTTTTATTTCCTATGACCACTGCAATGACTTTTACACCATTTTAGTGATCGTATAAGCTCCAGACTTAATTTAGAATCCATAGATTCTAATTTCAACATCCATTTCAACTTACTAAGATTCCGCATTTTAATCTTGTAGTGCTACGTCGTATCCGTGGGACAATACCATGTTTACTAGGGATCAAGTCTCACGACTCTCCCAAAACATATATTTTATGGGTTGACATACAACCCTCCCACTATGACAAGACACTACATGTAATTGTGTATCAGACGTGACACGCGTTGCAGTTTACCTTGTGGCATATCCTCTTGTACACTTGGTATAACTTTGTGTTTTCCTCTCACTTCCTATAGAAGAACTCATACATGGGTTTGTGATTTATTACATAGTCCTTTTCCAAAAAATCTGGTGTTTGTGTTAACAATTACCCTTCGATCTTTTGGACTAAATAAATCACCCTCCATTTTTCTAGGATATCCCATATACAGACAAATGTTTCACGAATTACTGTATCTAGGGCATATCCATAAAATGAATTTAATTATTCCAAATAATTCATCATCTATCTAATCATAACCATAAGAGCCTTATACCTTCTACCCACCACACCATTCAGCTGGGGCGTGCCCGGTGTAGTCAACTTGAGATTTAATCTCAACTTCTGATTATTAGTTCCTAACTATCCTAAGATGTTTTCATCATCACAATTGAATCGTAATGATATGATATATTTTCCATGATGCTTCACTATACCAGCCTTACAATTCTTGAAATAATCCAAGAACCTAGACAAGCAGTGCATCAAATAAATATATCGGTTTCCAGAATAACCTTAGAATATTCATAACCACCTCTCGCCTGGATAATGTTAGGTTTGTTTGAATCAGAATGAACTAATTCCAACATATATGTCTTTGGCTCTACACCCCACAGCCTTGAAAAGGCAGTTAATCATTTTTACTTCCAAACAATATTTGAAAGTTCGATAGTTTCCACTTCAGATAAACCTTACGATCTATCGGCTATCAACTTTTGAATCCTACTCAAGTAAAATGAACTAATCTTAGACGCCAAATGTATGTTTAGTTAATCTTTGAAGGTCCCTTTCTCTTACTAATATTAGAAGATGCATTATTTAATTACTATTTATTGCATCTGTGGGATGTACATGATTCAAGAGTTTACATATTATCCACCAACGTACTTTAACGGATTATAGCCTCATTCCTCATTACTATGACCATGTCATTTAAATGAAATGAAGTATCCATCCGTTAATGCATAGAAACCGAAATCAAATTCTTTTTATGAAACGTATGTAAAGACAATTTCTCATAATCAATCGTTTATTCTTATCATGAGATAAATAAACAACTCCCACTGCAATAGCCAATACCTTTGTAGTTTTACCCATGTCTTAACAATCTTATTCTTACTCAATGATAAACATTTAGTGATTCCAGTATCTATTCAGTTCGAGTCAGTAGATGCCATCACTAATCATGATTAAACCATTGGTAAATAAGATATTAAAATTGTTCACATTATGATGAAAATGGCTTTCCTTTGCCACATGTTTTGTCAGAAGTTTCCCACCATATACATCCTCTTGTAATTCAGGTGGAACTTACTCAAAACACCTAGACAATTATGGAGAATTAAAATTGATCTAGGTTTCCCTTTCAATTTCGTTTCCAAGCTTTTCCAATTCATTCATCAATTCTACCATGATCTTCTACCTTTTAATTTACTCAAGTATCCGAAGAGTTACATGAGACCATTATATTTCTATGAACCTCTCATCTCTTCACTAGAGACTTTAATAGGCATCATGAGACGTCCTATGTGAGAACACATTTGTATTTTGTTAAGCAATAAATTCAAAAACAAGATTCTTTTCTAATCATCTAATTTGGACAAGTAAATATTATTTCTTTTAGTTAACAATTAGTGAAATTAGACCATTCAAAATTCAGAGAATCACTAATAAATTTACCGATCAAATCTTCGAATTTATTCATTTATATTGGTTCCCTCAAAATAATATAAAATATAAATTCACCGACATCTCAAGCACCGTGAGTCTGCAAGCCACGTTAGTGTGGACGTTTACAAACCCAAACATTTACAAGAGAAGGTTTTACCCATTAATTTCATTTGTCAACCTAACATTATGACAAAATAATTAATAGTTGGTTCCTCTTTAGCCATGCAAATAATAGCAGTGACTCCGTTGGGGAGGATACTAATTATTTACACCTAAGTGTACACCATTATTTGATCCCAAGTCCACTGCGCGAGCTTGTGTGCCTTACAGTTGGAGAAGTACACACGCGCTCGGATAGCTTCCTACAATCATCAATTGTAAGTTTGTACTAGTGAACCGCACAAAAACTCATCCGTTAGGGAGGAAGGCCTATTGCCAACACGCAAGTTTATGTGCCACATTACAAACAATAATTATTTAATGAAGTCTGTACCAGTGATCCGTGAATAAACTCATCCGTTAGGGAGGAAGGCCTATTGCCAACACGCAAGTTTACTCACATCACTTACAAACTAATAATGGAGGCCGCGGGAATTAATTACCAATCCCCTCTCCCACTTAGTTATTTAACACCGAGGGTTTATAACATGTATATAATATTCAAAAATAAAATATACATCCTAGACATGCTTCTATTAACAGCAATTTAAATAAATAAATCACATAGAACATGCCTTTCATATATAACAATTAATTGTCTAGTTAATACAATTAAATCAGTTATATAATATTAATTAATTGCATAAAATGTTGGATCAATTAAATAGGCCCAGCTGACCCAAATATTATTAGCATAAAATGAGCAGCCCATTATTAAAATAATTAAGCCCATTTATCTTGCCAATTTCTGCATTAAGGCCTAGCCCAATATTTAACCTGGCCCAACATCAACCCCACAATTAATTAAATCCAGCAGTAAATATTGCCCAGCAGCCCATTTCAATTTTAATAAAATTTGGGCCCAACAGCCCAAAACCAAATTAAAAAATGAGCAGCCTTTTATTTATTACTGAATTGGGCCAAACATCCAACAATAAATAGGCCCATCAACACTCCAATAAAAATTGGGCCATTAGCCCAAAACCAAATTAGAGAATAAAGGCCCAGTATCAGCTGAATAACCCAGCAGGCCCAAAACCAAAAAAAATAGAATTAAGCCCAATTATCCAACAATAAAATAGCCCTGCAGCCTATATGAAAATAGGGCCCAGCAACCTAGGCCCAAAATAGAAGCCCACACACAGCTGCTGCCCTAGAAACACACCAGCCGCTACCTACTCGCCTGCCGCAAACAAAACGCCAGCCATTACCGACGCGACGTGCCTCAGCGGCTCAGCCCAACGGAGTCTCGCCGCCAGCCGCCTGGAACGCGCCGCCAAACGCCTGAGACCATCCGCCAGCCATCGCGAGAAAGACCCGCCGGAGTCGCGTTCTCCTTCACCAGCCAGCAGTAACAAGAAATCGACGGCGAAGCTTCCATCGGCGCCGATTATTCACCAGCCATAACACACACCGCGACCAGAGCCAGCCGCCTGGGCCATCCATACGCAGCGCCGCCAGGAGAATCCACGCCACTGGCCAGTCATCGTTTCGATCGGAAGAACTGACCCAGCCGCGACCAGCTTCCGCCGCCCTCTGCCATCACCGCTTCGGCCGACAGTAAGCCTCGAGCGGCATCGTTTGTCGAAGACTAGACAAGACTCGCTTGGAACTGCACAAATCTGATCATACAGGGGGTCCGATCCACCCAGATTGCCGATCTACCACAACCCAATCCAGCGCCGCCATCATGCAGTCGAGCGATGGCAATCCAGAAGCTCGCTCCGTCGCTTTCCTCAACAGTGCTGCCGCGCGTCACCGATCAGTTCCGATCCGACCAGAATCGGGTTGAACTCTCACGAATCCCTCCTGATTCGATCGAATATCCATCAGCGCGCCCTACTCTGACACAGCCTTCCGCCGTGTAGCTGCCAGGAAGACACCAGTGAAGGCACGCCTGCATTTAACCTCTCCAGCCGCTCGCTGACAAAGAACTCATCCAGAGTGTCCTGAAATCACACTCGGTGGCAGATGACGCGCTCGGAGGGCTTCTCCTTTAGACGCCGTCCAGATCACTGGCCCACTGCGCCGTAAGCCACCGTGAATTCGCCTGATAGCATCACCGCCTTACGCTGCCTCCCACCGTCCAGCCACCGGTCGATGTAGCTCGTCGTATATCCCATCGCAATCGTAGTGTACAGCGGTGTGTGGGTGGAATCAATGTACTTCAAGAATAATATTCAAAGCACATAGGATGGAAAATATAGACATATACAAACCCTTATCATATGGTTTGTGGCAATGATCATTATCATAGGATTATCACAAATATTAAAATTATTCAAATCCTAATCAAAACAAGCGACTATCTCCTGATTACAGCACATAATCAAATAATCACAAAACCACAAGCCTAACTAATCATGTTTCACCACGTAACCAACGCTCTGATACCAATTGTTGGCAATTGGATCATGTGGATCAAACGTGATCCGTTAGGGATATAGGCAAACAATTACAGCGGAAGCAATAATAAACGTTTACCGTACTTCTGGGTCGATGTAGAGGATGATCGTTGCAGAGAACCACCTCTCGATCTTCTACTGTATGTCCCAAGTGTGATCCTGCTGTTGTGTGGGCAATAGTCTGCAGGATCTCTCAATCTGCTTCTTCCTTTCTCTCACCAAAAGAGGCGCAGGAAAAAATTACGGTACCAAGAAGCTGAGTTCACTTATATATACTGGGCTACAGCAGGGATCAGGAGGAGAATTGGAGTTGGGCCTCCATTGGATTAAATATCCAAGCTTAGCCCAAAGCTTATATTTAACCCAATAATAATAATAAAGTCCACTAAATTATTATTACTGCACTACCCACTCCAACCCAAAATTACGTTTTGGGCTCCTTCTTATTATGAGTCCGATAGTCTCCCCATGTTTAAGATATACAATGCCCAATAATTAATTAAGTTACTGACAACTCAAATTAATTAATATCACATTCGAGAGTAGTACCACTCAACCTTTTATCATGCCGGAAATTAATCCACTTGCAAGATTTACATGATAAACCTTATGAGCTCCTCAAGGGGACATCATCAACCTATGACGGACATGGATGCCTTCTACAATCAACAGCACACCATAGATACAGCACTACTTCCCAACTCACCGAGTTTTTTGATTTAATACTTATAAATCTCACCCATTGATGAATCAAAGTAATACATACTGCCCTACGTGTCGAGGTTATTGTATAGGGATTAAGAGCTTGAACTTCCATAATAACAGAGATCAAGTTCTACTGTATAGTCAGTATAAGACGAACGATCTCAGGCGATCCTACTCAATATGCACAAAGCATACTAATGTGATTTTATAGTCAAGACAAACTAATACCAAATCACACTACAACCATACCGATAGAGAGTCCCCGTCTATCTCGGTTGTGAGCATCTGTTTATACTTTATAAGGAAACCGATAATATGATCTTCCGCGTGTTGTCGCACAATATATTATCTACAGTATAAAGTAAATGGACTATTGCATCATGCATAAAAAATAAATTATAAGATGCAATCATTTGATCATATGATTCTCATTTCAATATTGTTATAACATTGTTCATACTAAAGCTAGACTTTTAGTATACAATCCAACAATTATCATCATCATCATGATCATCATGATCATGATCATCATCATGATCATCATCATGATCATCATCATCATCATGATCGTCATTATCATTATCACGATCATCATGATCATCATCTTGATCACCATCATGATAGTGATCATCATTATCATTGTCATCATCATGACCATCATCTTATTATCATGGTCATCATCATCATGATCATAACAATCATCACAATCATCATCATCATCACGATCATCATCATCACGATCATCATGATCATCATCGTGATCATCATGATCAACATCATGATCGTGATCGTAATCATCATCATCATCATAATCATGATCGTGATCATCATGATCATGATCGTTATGATCTTCATCATGATCTTCATCATCATCATGATCGTCATGATCATCATCATGATGATCATAATAATCATGATCATCATCATCATGATTATAATCATCATTTGATCATGATCATCATCATGATCATAATAATCATGATCATCATCATAATCATCATCATCATTATAATGATCATCATCATAATCATCATCATCATTATAATGATCATCATCGTGATCATCATCATCATGATCATCATATCATGGTTTTAGGGTTATGATGATGATCATTATAATGATGATGATGATTATGATGATGATTATGATGATGATCATGATGATTATGATGATGATCATTATAATGATGATGATGATTATGATGATGATTATGATAATGATGATGATGATTATGATGATGATCATTATAATGATGATGATGATTATGATGATGATCATGATTATTATGATCATGATGATGATCATGACGAAGACCATGATGATGATTATCATGATCAAATGATGATTATAATCATGATTATTATGATCATCATGATGATGATCATGACGATCATGATGATGATGATGATCATGATGAAGATCATAACGAACATGATCATGATGATCACGATCATGATTTATGATGATGATGATGATGATGATGATTATGATTCAGATCATGATGTTGATCATGATGATTCACGATGATGATCATGATGATCGTGATGATGATGATCATGATGATGATGATGATTGTGATGATTGTTATGATCATGATGATGATGACCATGATATTAAGATGATGGTCATGATGATCATGATAATGATAATGACGATCATGATGATGATCATGATCATGATGATGATCAATGATCATGATGATCATGATGATGATGTAATGATGATGATCATGAAGATTATCATGATGATGATCGATGATTATGATCATGATAATGATAACGATGATTATCATGACGATGATGATGATGACCATGATGATGATGATGATGATGATTGACCATGATGATCATGATGATAATCATGATGTTGATGATGATGATGATCATCATCATCATGATCATGATGAAGAAGATGATGATCGTGATGATGATTATGATGATGATAATGATGATGGATGATTTTGATTCATGATGATGATGATGATGATGATCATGATGATGATGATCACGATGATGATGATCATGATGACGATGACCATGACGATGATGACATGATGATGATGATCATGATCATGATGATGATGATAATGACGATGATGATGATCATTATTATGATCACGATCATGATG
>JAHCLQ010000486.1:0-7500 GCA_023678885.1 Pogostemon cablin
TGATGATAATGATAATGATTATGACCATGATGAGGATGGCCATGATCATATGATGATGATAATCATGATGATTATGATCATGATGATGATGATGATGATGATCATGACGATCATGATGATCATGAAGATCATGACGATCATGATTAAGATAATGATGATCATGATGATGATGATCATGATCATGATCATGATGATCACGATCATGATAATCGCGATGATGATGATTATGATCATCACGATCATGATGATCTTGATGATCATGATTATGGTGATTATGTCCATTATGATGATCATGATCGTGATGGTGATGATCATGATGATGATGACGATGATGATCATGATGATCATGATCATAATAATCATGATGATGATAATGACGATCATGATGATGATGACCGTATGGATGATGATCATTATCATGATGATGATAATCATGACGATGATGATAATGATTATGCTGATGATTATCATGACGATGATGATGATGATGATGATGATGATGATGATGATGATGATCATGTTGATGATGATGATCATGATCATAATGATAATGATGATGATCATGATGATGATAGTGATGATCATGATGATGATGATCACAATGATGATCATTATGATGATGATGATAATCATGATCATGATCATTATTATGATGTGATCACGATGATGATCGTTATGATGATGATGATCATGATCATAATTATGATGATAATGTTGATATTGATCATGATCATGATCATGATGATGATGATTACCATGATGATGATGATCATGAACATATGATGATAGTAATCATGATGATGATCATGATCATCATCATGATGACGATTATGATCACGATGATGATGACGATCATAATCATGATGATAATGATTATGATAATGATGATTATGATGATCATGATCATGACGATCACGATCATGATAATCACAATAATGATGATCACGATCACAATAAACATGATCGTTATGATGGTGATGAGGATCATGATTAAGATGATGATCATGATCATGATGATGATGATCATGAAGATGATAATCATGATCACGATGATGATGATCATGATCGTGATAATGATGATCATGATCTTGATCATGATGGAGATAATAATTCTGATCATGATGATGATCGTGATTATGATGATGATGATGATGATCATGATGGTAATGATGAAGATGATGATCATGATCATTAAGGTCATGATGAAGATGCTGATCATGATCATGATCATGAAGATCATAATGACGATGATCATGATGATGATCATGACGATGATCATGATCATGATGGTTATGATGTAGATTATAATCATGATCATGATGATGATCATGATCATGATGATGATGATCATGATTATGATAATGATCACGATGATGATGATGATGATCACGATCACGATGATAATTATGATCATGATGATGATGATTATGTCCATTAAGATGATCATGATCAAGATGGTGATGATCATGATGATGACGATGATGATCATGATGATGACGATGATGATCATGATGATCATGATCATAATGATAATGATCATGATAATGATGATGATGATGATCATGATCATGATGATCACGATGATGATGATGATGATCACGATCACGTGATGATGTGATGATGATGATGATGATGATCATATTGACAATGATGATGATCATGATCATGATGATAATGGTGATGATGGTGATGATGGTGATCACGATGATGATCATTATAATGATGATGATGTTTATGATGATGATCATTACAATGACGATGATGATTATGATGCTGATCATGATTATTATGATCATGATGATGATCATGATGATGACCATGATGATGATTATCATGATCATATGATGATTATAATCATGATGATGATGATCATGATTATTATGATCATCATGATGATCATGATGATGATCATGACGATCATGATGATGATTATGATCATGATGAAGATCATAACGGTCATGATCATGATGATCACGATCATGATTATGATGATGATGATAATGATTATGATCACGATCATGATGATGATCATGATGATCACGATGATGATGATGATGATAGTGATGATGATGATCATGGTGATGATGATGGTGATGATCATGACGATGCAGATCATGATGATCGTGATGATGATGATGATGATGATGATGATTGTGATGATTGTTATGATCATAATGACGATGACCATGATAATAATGATGATGATCATGATGATGACAATGATAATGATGATCACTAGCATGATGATGATCAAGATGATGATCATGATGATCATGATAATGATAATGACGATCATGATGATGATCATGATCATGATGATGATCATGATCATGATCATGATCATGATCATGATGATGATCATGATCATGATCATGATCATGATGATCATGATGATGATGATAATGATGATGATCATGAAGATGATCATGATGATGATCGATGATGATGATCATGATGATGATGATGATCATGATAGTGATGATGATGACCATGATGAACATGATCATGATCATGATAATGATAATGACGACGATGATCATGATCACGATAATGATGATGATCATGAAGATGATCATGATGATGATGATGATGATGATGATCATGATGAAGACCATGATGATGATCGTGATCGTGATGATCATGATCATGATCATGATCATGATCATGATCATGATCATGATCATGATGGTCATGATGAAGATGATGATCATGATCATGATGATGATTATGATCATGATGATCATGATGATAATCATGATGCTGATCATGATCATGATGGTCATGATGATGATGATGATGATCATGATGATGATGATGATGATCATTATGATCATGATCATGATGATGATCATGAAAATGATCATGATGATGATGATGATGATGATCGTGATGATGATGACGATCATGACGATGATGATGATGACCATGATGATGATGTTGATGATGATCGTGGTCATGATATGATGATGATCATGATGATGATAACCATGATGATGATGATCATGATCATGATCATGATGATTATGATGATGATGAACATCATGATCATGATGATGATAATCATCATGAAGAAGAAGATGATGATAATGATGATGAGGATGATGGTGATTATAATGATGTTGATCATTATGTTGATCACGATGATAATTATGTTCATGATGATGATCATGATCGTGATGATGATCATGATTGTGATGATGATCATAATCATGATGATCACGATGATGATCATGATTGTGATGATGTTGATGATCATTATCATCATAATGATTATGATCACGATTATAATGATGATAACGCTCATGATATTGATGATGATGGTCATCATGATCATGATGTTCATGATGATGATGGTCATGATGATGGTGATGATGATCATGATGATAATGATGATGACCATGATAATGATGATGGTCATGATATGATGATGATCATGATGACGATGACCATGATATGATGATCATGATCATGATCATGATCATGATGATCATGATAATGATCATGATGATGATCGTGATCATGTTCATGATGTTGTTGATCATCATGATGAAGAAGAAGAAGATGATGATGATCAATGTGATGATAATGATCATGATGATGATGATGATGATGATAATGATCAAGATGATGATGATTATGATCACGATCATGATGATCATGATGGTGATCAAGATCGTGATGATCATGATCGTGATGATGATGATGATGATTACGATAATAATGATCATGATGATTATGATGATGACGATCATGATGATGATGACCATGATGATGATAATCATGATCATGATAATGATAATCATGATAATGATGATCATGATGATAATGATGATGCTGATGATGATCATGATGATGATGATGATGATGTGATGATGATAATGACGATGATCATATTGACAATGATGATGATCATGACAATGATGATGATGATGATCATGATCATGATGATGATGATGATCATGATCATGATCATGATCATGATGATCACGATGATTACGATGATGACAATTATGATGATGATGATGATCATGATTATGATGACCATGATGATGATGATGATGAAAATGATAATCACGATGATGATGATCATGATGATGCTAATGATGATAATGATCATGATGATGATGTTGATGATGATCATGTTGATGATCATGACGATAATAACGATGATTATGATGATGATCATGTTCATAATGATGATGATTATGATGATGATCATGATCATGATCATGATGATGATGATGAAGATCATGATGATAATGATAATGATAATTGTGATGATAATGATGATGATGATGATAATGATGATGATGATGATAATGATAATGATAATTGTGATGATAATGATGATGATAATGATAATGATAATTGTGATGATAATTGTGATGATAATTATCATAACAATTATCATTATCATTATCATCATGATCTTCATCATTATCATCATAATCATCGTTATTATCGTCATGATCATCAACATGATCATCATCATCGTCATCATCATCATGATCATCATCATCATTAGCATCATCATCGTGATTATCATTTTCATCATCATCATCATCATGGTCATCATAATCATGATCATCATCATCATAATTGTCATCATCGTAATCATCGTGATCATCATGATCATGATCATCATCATCATCATCATCATCATCATCATCGTGATCATCATGATAATGATCATCATCATCATCATCATTGTCATGATCATCATCATTATCATTATGATCTTCATCATCATTTCATCATCATCATTATCATGAACATCATCATCATCATAATCATCATGATTATCATCATCAAATGATCATGATCATAATCATCATGATCATCATCATCATGATTATCATCATCCTATGATCATGATCATCATCATCATGGTCATCATCATCATCAAGATCATGATCATCATCATCAAGATCTTTATCATCATCATCAAGATCAAGATCATCATTATCGTCATAATCATGATCATGATCATCATCATCATTATCATCATCATCATCATTATCATCATCATCATCATCATCATGATCGTGATCATCATCATGATTAACATCATGATCATCATCGTCATCATCATCTTCATGATCATCAAAATCATCATATGATCATGATCATCATCGTCATGGTCATCATCATCATCATCATGATCATCGTCATCATCATAATGATCATGATCATGATCATGATCATCATTATTATCATCATTATCATCATTATTATCATCATTTTCATTATCAAGATCATCATCGTCATGGTCATGATAATCATCATCATCGTGATCATCATGATCATGATCATCGTTTTCATCATCATCATCATCATCATAATGATCATCATCATGATCATCATGATCATGATCATCAACATGATCATCATCATCGTCATCATCATCATCACCATGATCATCTTTATGATCATCATTATGATCGTCATCATCATTATGATCACAATGATCATGATGATGATGATCATCATGATCATGATGATCATCATGATCATCACCATCATTAATGTCATCATCATCATAGTCACCATCATCATTATCATTATCATCATGATCTTCATCATCATCATCATCATCAGCATCATAATCGTCATCATTATGATCATGATCATCGTTATTATTATCATGATCATCAACTTGATCATCATCATCATCATCATCATGATCATCATCATCAATAGCATCATCATGATCATCATCATCGTGATTATCATCTTCATCATCATCATCATCATGGTCATCATAATCATGATCATCATCATCATAATCGTCATCATCATAATCATCGTGATCATCATGATCATGATCATCATTATCATCATCTTCATCATCATTATTATCATCGTCATGATCATCATCATCATCATCATCATCATCATCATCAAGGTCATTACCATCATCATCACTATCATGATCATCATCATCATGGTTGTCATCATCATGATAATCATTATCAAGATCATTATAAACAACATGATAAGCATCATTATCATCATAATCATCATCATAATCATCATCACGATCATCATCATCATCTTTATCATGATCATGATCATTATCATCACCATGACCATCATCATCATCATGATCATGATCATCATCATCATTATCATGATCATCATCATCATCATAATCATCATGATTATCATCATCATATGATCATGATCATAATCATCATGATTGTCATCATCATATGATCATGATAATCATCATCATGGTCATCATCATCATCAAGATCTTGATCATCATCATGATCGCGATCATGATCAAGATCTTGATCATCATCATGGTTATCACCATCATCATCATGATCATCGTCATCATGATCATGATCATTATCATCATCATCATCATCGTCATGTTTATCATCATGATCATCAGCATCATCATTATCATCATCATCATGATTATCATCATCATGATCATGATCATCATCATCATGGTCATCATCATCATGATCATCATAATGATCATCATAATCATGATCATGATCATTATCATGATCATCATCATTATGACCATGATCATCATCTACATCATAACCATCATGATCATGATCATCGTCATGATCATGATCATCGTCATGATCATCATCATGATCTTCATGATCATGATCATGATCAGCATCTTCATCATGACCATCATGATTATGATCATCATCTTTATCATGACTATCATGATCATTATGATCATCATAATCATCATCATCATGATCATTATAATCACGATCATCATCATGATCGTGATCATTATCTTCATCATGATCATGATCATGATCATCATGATCAGGATCATGATCATCATTATCACGATAATGATCATCATCATCGTGATCATGATCATGATCATCAACTTCATGATCATCTTCATGATCATCAACATCATCAACGTGATCCAGATCATCATCATCATGATCATCATCATTGTGATCGTGATCATCATTGTGATCATCATGATCTTGATCATCATCAATATCATTATCATGATCATTATCATCATGATCATGATCGTTATGAGCTTCATCAGAATCATCATCATCATCATGCTCATCATGATCGTCATGATCATCATCATCATCATGATTATCATCATCATATGATCATGATCATCATCATCATGGTAATCATCATGATCATGATCATGATCAAGATCAACATTATCATCATAATGATGATCATGATCATCATCATCATCATAATGATCATCATCGTGATCACATCATAATCATGATTATGATCATCATCATCATCATAATGGTCATCATCGTGATCATCATCATCATGATCATCACCATCATCATCATGATAATCATCATCATGATCATGATCATCATCATTATCATTATGATCATGATCATCATCATCAACATGATCATCATCATCGTCATCATCATCATCACATCATCATCATCATCATGATCATCATCAGCATCATTATTATCATCATCGTCATGATTATCATCATCATGATAATGATCATCA
>JAHCLQ010000486.1:10000-26767 GCA_023678885.1 Pogostemon cablin
ATCATGATCGTGATCATAATCATCATCATCTTGATCATTATCATCATCATCATCATCATCATGATCATTATCATCACATTGATCATCATCATCTTCTTCTTCTTCATCATGATGATCAACAACATCATGAACATGATCACGATCATCATCATGATCATTATCATGAACATCATGATCATGATCATGATCATCATATCATGGTCATCGTCATCATGATCATCATCATATCATGACCATCATCATTATCATGGTCATCATCATTATCATCATGATCATCATCACCATCATCATGAACATCATGATCATGATGACCTTCATCATCATGATCATCATCAATATCATGAGCGTTATCATCATTATAATCGTGATCATAATCATTATGATGATAATGATCATCAACATCATCACAATCATGATCATCATCGTGATCATCATGATTATGATCATCATCACAATCATGATCATCATCACGATCATGATCATCATCATGAACATAATTATCATCGTGATCAACATAATGATCAACATCATTATAATCACCATCATCCTCATCATCATTATCATCATCTTCTTCTTCATGATGATCATCATCATCATGATCATGATGTTCATCATCATCATAATCATCATGATCATGATCATCATCATCATCATCATGGTTATCATCATCATGATCATCATCATATCATGACCACGATCATCATCAACATCATCATCATGGTCATCATCATCATCGTCATGATCGTCATCATCATCACGATCATCATCATCATCATCATCATCATCATTTTCATGATCATCATCATGATCATGATCATAATGATCATCATCATCATAATCATGATCATCATCATCATCATCATGACCATCATGATCATGATCAGCATCATGATTATCATCATGATCATCATGATCATAATCATCATCATGATCATGATCATCATCTTCATCATGACCATCATGATCATGATCATGATCATCACGATCACGATCATCATCATGGTCTTCATCATGATCATCATCATCATCATCATCATCATCATCATCTTCATGATCATCATCATTATCGTGATCATGATCATCGTCGTCATTATCATTATCATGATCATGATCATGTTCATCATGGTCATCATCATCACTATCATGATCATGATCATCATCATGATCATCATCATCGATCATCATCATGATCATCTTCATGATCATCATCATTATCATCATCATCATGATCATCATGATCATGATCATGATCATGATCATCATCATGATCGTCATTATCATTATCATGATCATCATGATCATCATCTTGATCATCATCATGATAGTGATCATCATTATCATTGTCATCATCATGATCATCATCATTATTATCATGGTCATCATCATTATGATCATAACAATCATCACAATCATCATCATCATCATCATCATCATCACGATCATCATGATCTGCATCGTCATGATCATCACCATCATCATCACCATGATCATCATCATCACTATCATCATCATCATCATCGTGATCGTCATGATCATCATCATGATCGTGATCATAATCATTATCATCATCATCATAATCATGATCGTGATCATCATGATCATGACCGTTATGATCTTCATCATGATCATAATCATCATCATGATCGTCATGATCATCATCATGATCATCATGATGATCATAATATTCATGATCATCATCATCGTGATTATAATCATCATATGATCATGATAATCATCATCATGGTCATCATCATGATCATCATCATGATCATAATAATCATGATCAGCATCATAATTATCATCGTCATTGTAATGATCATCATCATAAACATCATCATCATTATAATGATCATCATCGTGATCACCATCATCACCATCATCACCATTATCATCATGATCATGATCATCATCATTGTCAATATGATCATCATCATCATCATCATCACATCATCACGTGATCGTGATCATCATCATCATCATCGTGATCATCATGATCATGATCATCATCATCATCATTATCATGATCATTATCATTGGTATGAATTATCAGAGTATGAATGTAAATAACAAATTGAAAACAATATGACTTGAATAAAACTTACTTTGAATTAATGGAGATATGAATTACAAGGATTGAATACAAAGATTTGAAAGGGATATGAAAGGTTTATGAGAATATTGGAATACAAGGATTGGAATTTTTGCTTAGGATTTTTCAGATGAAATTCTCCTCTAATTTTTCTGGGACAGGATCGGCACGAACAGGATAATTGTATGCATGAATATGGACATGGTATGAATTATCAAGAATTAATGAATCTATTAATAAAGGATCAGTAATATCGACTGAAAAATCAGGAGCACAATTGAAATAAATAGGGCCATTGCAAATATTTGTTTGAATCATAGCTAGTAAAGAAGATTTGTATCTTTTTAACCTGTTGTCCCTTAAAGCAAGGTAAACAGGAGCATCAACGCCAATATGAACAAGAGGTTTAATAGCAACTTGAATTAAACCAAAATGAATATATCTGTAACCTTTTTCCAAATATTTTTTGATAGAAATATTTGACAGAAGATTTAAACTTTGAAATTCTTTTTGAATTGAAATAGTCTCTTCATGAGTTTTAACTGAAAAAGCAGTTTTGAAATCAAGAGTACCAATATGATACATAGTCTCAATTTGTTGTTCAGGTATAGTCCAATTTGAGTAATTATTATCCTGTATATGAAATTCATGTGATTGAACAATATTAGAGCTACTTGAACTGTGTTTCGAAAATAAATTTCTAAATCTTGATGCCATGAATAACTTGTTGTAACAACAATAAGTTCTAATTGTTTTGCTAAAAGTATATGAATATTACTTGTCAACAATAAGTAAGTATTTGCTTTGCTATAAATGCGGGAACACTACCGGGACCACCAATTCAACAGGCTGACCAACGGATTCACGCTTACCAACACACCTTCTAGTGCAGCAAATAATACTTATGAATCCAGTAAATATTCAGAACCTTAGTTCAACAATTAATACTTATGAAATTATCACAAGTATTCAGTAATCAAAATTTTTGAAATTGTCTTTTCGTATCACAGCCAAACAGGCTCTGATACCATCTGGGAATGGATCGGCACGAACAGGATAATTGTATGCATGAATATGGACATGGTATGAATTATCAGAGTATGAATGTAAATAACAAATTGAAAACAATAAGACTTGAATAAAACTTACTTTGAATTAATGGAGATATGAATTACAAGGATTGAATACAAAGATTTGAAAAGGATATGAAAGGTTTATGAGAATATTGGAATACAAGGATTGGAATTTTTGCTTAGGATTTTTCAGATGAAATTCTCCTCTAATTTTTCGATGATTTACAATGAAATAAACTGACTTATTTATAGTCAGAGTCTTCTCTTGAATCTGCATATGAATTTGAATTTGATCTGCATTTGACCACAGGCTGAGTGCGGTTGTTGAAATGTCATCATTAGTTGTTGGAATAGTGACTGCTACAGTGATGTGTCGGCTGCTACAGTGATGTGAACAGTGACTTCGACTGCTACATTGATATGAATAGTGACCTTTGCTACAGTGCTTGGCTGCTTGCTTTTTTGAATAGTGAATGGCTGCTTTTGATTGATTCGTCCATCTTTTGACAAAGTGGAAGACAGCTTTTGAATTCGGTACCTGTTTTTGAATAAAATGACCAGAGTGGTTGGTCTGTTTTATCAAAATTATTGAGTACTCGTTTCACCGAGAAACTTCTGACTCAAAATTTTAATAAATCTATCTGATGAGAGGTATTTTGAATTTTTCTTCTTTTCTTTTTGTTTTTCTCTTTTTACTTTTTCTTTTTCTCTTTTTTTCTTTTCTTTTGAATTTTTCTTTTCTTTCTTTTTCTTTTCTTTTGAATTTTTCTTTTTCTTTTCTTTCTTTTTCTTTTTCTTTTCTTTTGAATTTTCTGGAGATAGTCACAAATCAGGATCACCATATTCTGATTCCTCTGATGAACTTGCTTCTGAATTGTTGCTGCTTGGAGACCACCACCATGTAAAATAGTAGGGTTTGCAAATCTCTTTTGGACTTTGATTAGATCTTCTTTTCCATTGAAGATGTCCAGGAATTCTTCCCTGGATTTCTGAAAAACTTTGAATTTCTGCTATATTCCTTGAAACATCTTTTGAGCATAAAATTGTCTCTTGGCGTAAATCTTCTAGATATTCTTCATGAGAATATTTGCTTCTGGCTAATGTTCTTTCCCATGATCTTTGATAACTATTTTGAAATCTTTCATTTGCTACATGTTCCTTTTCGGCCATTTGTCTATACAAAATATTGTAATATTGTTGTATAGAACTATTATTTCCATCATAGTATTTTGGCCAAAAAGTGCTATTACTCCAATTTTGAATATGGTAAGAAGTACCATCATCAACTTGAATAAGAGTTCTATTTTGATGGTTGGGTTTGGAATATATACTAGAATCAAATTCTAGTATTGCAGGTGATTTGGAAATGGTTTTATCAAAAGGTTTGGTATAACAAGGGTTTGAATGTAAACACTTAGGAGTCTTTTGGCTATCAAGCTGAGAAAATGAAGGGTTAGAAGCACTAGGGAATTCTGAAAGGATTGGAAAATTTCTAGTATTTTCTAAGGGTTTTGAATAAATTTGAGAAGTTTGAAACTTGGATTCACTCATGATTTTCTGCAGGATTTTGAAGAAACTCTCTAGTTAGGAAATCAGGTAATGAATTATTATCTCCTTTGATATATTCAATATCAAAATCAAAACATGAAAGTATAGCTTGCCATCTAGCAAAGATTTGTTTTGAAACAATATTTTTGACATCTTTTTGTAAAACTTCTTTTGCAGATTTGCAATCAATTCTAAGAAGGAATTTTTTATTGAAAATATCATCTTGGAATTTTGTAATGCACAAAACTATTGAAAGTATTTCTTTTTTAATGGTAGAATAATTCTTTTGGGAATCATTCCAAACGCCAGAATGAAAACGAACAAGTTGTTCAATGAATGTATGAGATGCATGATCATTTTGAATTCTTTGTTTAAGGATACCTCCATAACCAATATCAGAGGCGTCAGTCTCAATAATCATGAATGCCTCAGGTTTAGGTATTCCTAAACAAGGAAGTGACTTAACCTGAACTTTAATCTGTTTAACAATATTAGTATGAATATCTGACCAAGAATCAGGATTCTTTTTTAATCTTTGAAAAAGAGGTTTACAAACAATTCTCAGTTTTGGAAAAAATTCAGACACATAATTTAAGCAACCTAAAAATCTTTGTAACTGATTTTTATCCTTAATAATATCAGGAAATTTGTCAGCAAATTCAATTGCTCTAGAAATGGGTTTTATAGTACCTTTTGAAATATCGTAACCCAAAAATCTAACTTTTGTTTGAAAAAGCTTAATTTTAGGGGCAGAAATGACTAAACCATTCTTTTTGCAAATATGAAGAAAAGTTTTGAGATGTTTGAAATGCTGCTCTATATTTTGAGAAAATATCAAAATATCATCTATATAAACAATAGAGAAATCAGAATAGTTATTGAAAATATCATTCATAATATTTTGAAATTCAGAAGGAGCATTTTTTAAACCAAATGGCATTACATTCCATTCGTAATGACCAAAAGGAACTGTGAAAGCAGTTTTGTATTTGTCTTCTTCTCTGATCTGTATCTGCCAAAAGCCAGACTTAAGATCGAATTTTGAAAAAATGCATGCTTTATGCAATCTTTTGATCAGATCTCTTTTATTAGGAATAGGATATCTAATCCATTCCAGAACATCATTGAGTGGTTTGTAATTAATGACGAGTCTGGGGACTCCTCTTTCCTTTTCTGCTTGATTATTAACATAAAAGGCAGGACAACTCCAAGGTGACTTAGAGGGCCTTATGAGCTTTTTGGAAAGAAGGGATTTGATTTCATCTTTACAGATGTTGAGAAGATCATGATTCATCTGAATAGGTCTTGCTTTTGTTATAATAGATTTTTCATTGAAACCAGTAATATAAGGTAAAGAAACAATATGCTTCTTTCTTTCCCAGAAAGCATTGGGAAGATCAGAGCATACTTCTTTTTTCAAAACATTTTCGAAATCTAAAATTCTGTTTTGAATATCCTTTTTAAGAAGTTCATTTTCAATACGAAAGTAAGAAACTTCTTCTTTGAGAAAATCTATATGAGATTTTTTGAATTCAATAGCATTAATATGAGAAATATAGTAATTTTGAAGAAGAGATACTTCTCTTTCCTTGATAGGATTAACAAATTTGAAATGAATATCTTTTCCCATGATATTGGTAGTAATACCAGTACCATCGACTTTGAAAGGATAAATAATAGTCAAGAAGGGGTTACCCAAAATAATATCTTGACTTAGATTTTTTACAAGAATGAAATTGGTTTTGAAACAATAACCATTATTGCAAATGAAAGCTTTTGAAAGTTTGTATTTAATATGAAGAGGAGTAGCATTAGCTGCCACAAGCCTTTCATTAGTTTTTTCATAATAAATTGAAGGAATAAGACCTTCTCTTATGCAATTCTGATCAGCTCCGCTATCTATAAGACAGGAAGCACTGATCTGAAAGTCATCAATTATTAAATTTATAATTAAATACCATTTTTGAAAAGCTATGTGTTCGATACTTTGAATAGCTTCATTGTCTGAAGTACCCAATGTAGTATCTATCACTTGGTTTTTTGAAGAGCTTTCAGGAATATCAAAAGTAGGAATATCAAAAGTACTTTTGAAAATAGATAATTTGGTTTCTAAATCCAAATCTTTGGAATGAAGATTATTAATCTCAGAATAGAGGTTTTGAATTTCAGCTTTCAGAGTATTAATCTCTCGCTGAAGATCATTAATAGTAATATCTGTTGTGATTAAAGAAGAGGTAGGAGCTTTGTTGAAGAGCTTTGAAATACTGAATGGTTCAATGATAACAGGAGGTTTTTCTTTATTAGGAGGATGATTGTTAAGAACAATATTCCTTAATCTAAGAAGATATTTCTGTTTTTCTTCTAGATCAGGAACTTTATCAATAAGATCGAACAAGAGTTCTTGTTCAGTATTGTCTTTTGAAATGACATTAATGTTTAATGGACAGAATCCTTGACAAGAGGACTTGTCTATTTCAGATTCTGAGCTTGTGAAAACTTCTTCTAAATCAGAACTTGAATTAGAATCATTTGAATATTCATTTTGAGAATTACCATCAGAAATTAATAATGAAGAAATCTTGTCTCTCAGGATTTCATCATCATGAAATATTTCATTAATCTTCTTTTGTAAAGAGCATTCATTAGCTTTATGACCTTTTTTGTGACATTTGAAACAAGTAAATTGAAAATTGTCAAAATTCTTTTTAAAAGTTTTTCTTTTTGAAAATTTAGGCCTTTTGTAAATTTTTTCTTTGAAATCATTTTTATAACGTTTTTTAGGAAAATGCTTTGTTTTTAATCTTGAAGAAGGAGCTTGAATCTTTTGTAATCCAAAAGCTTCGCAGAATGAACCAATCTCCTTACGGTATCTATTCTTTTCAGATCCGTACTTAGATTGTATTTTTAATTCTGAACACAAAGCTAGTCCTTCTTTTTTGACGAAAGCAAATAATTGACCATATGTAATTGTTTCAAAAGGAATGTCACTTTGACCAGTAGCTTCCTTAAGCTTTTGATGAATTCTTTCACCGAAAAGTTTAGGAAGTCCAGCTATGAATCTTTCTTTCCAAAATGAAGCATTGCAATCATTTCTTTTTAAAATATGAGTGAGGAAAACATCTTTGTACCATCTATAATCAGATAATGTAGGACATCTGATATTAGATAATACAACTTGTGTTGAATCAAGTTCTTCTTTAGGATTACCAATGAAATACATGCCAATAGTGAGTATCAACATGTCACAAGCATCATTCTTTGAAATAATAGTACCATCAGGTTCTTCAACCTCAATGGTATGTTGAAGAATATTTTGTTTGTCGGTGAGAGTAAGGGAGTTATCCCACCAATTTTTTAACTGACCAGTGAAGCCAGTAATAATAAGAGCGGCGGCGCTCTCTTCTCTTTGATTCTGGGCTTTATAAGCAACTCTAGCCATACCCATTTCTTGAAGAGTATTAAGGATTTCGTATTCTGATTTGCCATCTATGTTCCATTCATGAATAGATTGGCCATCGTATTGAGCATTGCTTTTGAAATGAGCTCTTTCTTCAAATAGAATATCCGGAGGGGAATATCTATTATTATAAAAGGCTTTTGTTCCAGATTGAAAGCGGATTTTATTAATCTCATTATTATCAGATTCTGATTCATAAGAGATTTTTGATGAAATCTTTTTGTCTTTGTCCAAACAATTAATGTTTGAAACATGAGGAGTAGTGGCTTTTGAAGTATAAAAGGTTGAAGCTTCATTGTTTTGGGAGGATGAAGTTTCAACGAGCTTTTTTGAAATTCTATCTATAAGGCTAGAACTTGCAGGGAGTTGCAAATTCTTTTCAATATTAGTAGGAAGGCTCCTCGGAATAAAATGAGGAGTAGAAATACTATTTGGAAATTTGGAATCAAAGGGTTTTGAATCTAATTTTACCGATAGGCTATCCACCTGTTCTGCAATAGTATGAAGAATTTGATTTGAAAAATTATTTTGTTCAATAACTTTTTTGATATCCTTAGCAACATCTCCCTCTCCTGTTCGAAAAGGGGTAGCTGGGATTTTACCTTTTTCTAAAGAAATCTTTATATTTTGTAAAGGAGGATGAACAGAGGAAACAATAACACCATTGTCAAGTTCCCATTTTTTGTAAATACTTTTTTGAACATTAATCTGATTTAAAGAATAAACTTCATCAGTAATGTTACAAATATTGTTTATTTTGCAATAAGTGTCAAACCAATTTAAAATAGAAATGTTTGACCTGTATTTGTTTTGAAGTTCTTCTTTCCAAATATCATTTAATTTTATTCGAAATTCTTTGTCAAATTTTAAAAACCAATCTTTTCTAATTGTTTCATCACTGAAACTCTTATAAAGATATTTGAAATTTGGAGTAAAGTTTTCAGAGAAAATCATTGAAATACAATTTTCCATTTGAAAATCAGTAGGAGAACTTGCAGTAGGGGAACCTAGGTTAACAGATTCTTGATAAGAAGGAATTGGAGTTTTGAAATTGACTTTGTAGTTTTGATAACCAGAGTTATCAGAAAAAGAGGCTCTGGAATTGATTTCTTGAATTCTGATGTTGGGAACAACATCATTCTGTCTCATAGAGTTGAATCTGAGAAGTATTCTTCCTTCAGAGTCTTCTTCTATTTCGGAGACTTCGTGTCTTTCAATTCCTCTTGGTATTTGAGGATTATTGATTATGAATTCATTGGGAATGGTTATTTCATTCCACTTGAGTCTTTTGGGGACAAAGTAATTAGAGCTGTCTGCTTCTATTTGAAGCATAACAGTTTCTTCTTTGGATGTAGGATGCATAATGAATTTTGGATTGAGCTGTGAAGACATAATGCGAAAATAAACACGATATATAACAGCAAAATTTTTGCAAAGATTTTTGAACTCGTTGCTCTGTACAATCATGATCATCATCACCATCATCATCATCATCATCACGATCATGATTATCATCTTGATCGTCATGATCATTGTCATCGTGATCATCATCTTGATCATCATCAAGATCGATATCATGATCATGATCATCATCATCATGGTCATTATAATCGTGATCATCATCATCATCATCATCATCATCATGACCATCATCATCATGATCATCATCATCATGGTCATCATCATCATGATCATCATCATCATGATAATCATTATCATCATCATCATCATCATCATGATCGTCATGATCATCATCATGGTTATGATGATGATCATTATCATCATCGTCATGATCATCATCATTATCATGATGATCATCATCATCATCATGACATCTTCATGATCATCATCATCATGATCATCATGTTCATCATCATTATCATCATTATCATGATCATCATGATCATGATCATGATTATGATCATCATCATAATCATCATCATCATATGATCACGATCATCATCATCATGGTCATCATCATCATTATCATCATGATCATCATGATCATGATCATCATCATGATCATGATCATCATCATCAAGATCATCATCATCATGGTCATGATCATCATCATCAAGATCATGATCGTTATCATGATCAGCATCATTGTCGTCATGATCATGATATCATCATAATTATCATCACGATCATCATCATCATCTTCATCATGATCATGATCGTGATCATCATCATGACCCCTATCATTATCATGATTATCATCATGATCATCATCAACATCATCATTATCATGGTCATCATCATCATCATGATCGTCTTCATCATGATGATCGTGATGATGCTGATCATGATCATCATCATGATCATCATCATGATCATGATCATGATCATGATCATGATCGTCATCATCATGGTCATCGTCATCATGATCATCATCATCATCATGATCATCATCATCATCATGGTCATCATCGTCATCTCCATCACCATCATGATCCTCATCACCATCATCACGATCATGATCATCATCACGATCATCGTGATCGTGATCATCATCATCATCTTCATCGTGATCATCATGATCGTGATCATCGTGATCATGATCATCATCATTATCTTTATCATGATCGTCATGATCTTCATCATGATCATCATCATCATCATGGTCATCATGATCGTCATGATCATCATCATGGTCATTATCATCATCATGATGATGATCATAATCATCATGATTATCATCATCATAATCATCATGATCATTATCATCATGATTATCATCATCATATGATCATGATCATCATCATGGTCATCATCATCATGATCATCATGATCATCATGATCATCATCATCATTGTCATCATCATCATAATGACCATCATCGTGATCGTCATCATCATGATCATCACCATCATGATCATGATCATGATCATTTTCATCATCATCATGATCATCACCATCATGATCATGATCATGATCATGTTCATCATCATTATCATTATGATCATGATCATGATCATCATCATTATCATCATCACATCATCATCATCGTCATGATCATCATCAGCATCATCATTATCATCATCATGATCATCATCATCATGATTATCATCACTAGAGTTGCCGGTTGCATGTTACACACTATCAAAAAAGGAGAAACACTTGTTTTGCTCTTTTCTTAAGAAATTAAGAGTTCCAGATGGGTATTCATCAAATATATCTCAAAGTGTTAAGCTGAATGAGCATAAAATTTCTGGTTTGAAAAGTCATGATTGCCATGTACTTTTACAACATCTACTACCTCTTGGAATACGTGGTCTTCTCCCTAAATTTGTATCTGAACTGCTTATTGAGTTGAGTTTGTTCTTTACTAGCTTGGGATCTAAGAGATTGAGAGTTGATGAGTTAGAAAACATGGAGTCTCAAATTACCATTACACTTTGCAAGCTGGAACAAGTATTTACACATTTCTTTTCTGATATTGTGGTACATTTGCCTATTCATTTGATATATGAAAAAAAAATTGGTGGGCCAGTCCAGTATCGATGGATGTATCCTATTTAGCGCATGTTGTATGAATTAAAACAATTGATTCGTAGCATGGCTTGTCCGGAAGGATCCATAGCACAAGGCTATATTGCAAAGGAGTGTATGATTTTTTGTTCAAGGTATTTGAATGACAGAAAGACTAAATTCAATGAACCTGAACGAAACTATGATGGTGGATTTCATAATTCTGAAGGTGAAATGTCCATCTTTTCTCAATGTGGACGTCCATTAGGAGCTGGTTCCAACTATATTCTTGATGATGATGAGGTGGAGAAAGCTCACATTTATATTTTGAAGAACTGCGATGAGATACAACCATTTTTCAAGTAAGTACAATTGACTTTGCTCTTTTATATTTTTTTCTCACACATAAGCACATATATAAATATATGCAATCTCATTAAAGTTATATGCAGAGAGTACACCCAAGAGCAATCAAATAATACAAAGAGCACAAATGATGATGGGCGGAATGTCAATTTTATTCGTTAGTTGAGAAATAAAGTGAGTATATCTATGTTTTATTATTTATTACTCAGTTATTTTTAACTAGTTTAAATTTTATGGTTAATTAATTGTAATTTGTGTGTAGGCTGAAAACTTGCAAATCTATGACAAAAGTGCTAAATCTGATGAGTTATTATCCTTGGCTCGTAGTCCTTCTAAATATGTTAAATGCTTTAATGGTTATATGAGCAATGGATATGGGTTTCTAATTGAAGCTTGTGATAAAAATTGTAAAACCCAAAACTCAGGTGTGTGTGTGATTGGTAATATAGGTAGTGGACCAGATTATATTGACTATTATGGTGTGTTGACAGAGATCATTGAAGTGCAATATCTTGGTGGAAAACGTGGGGTTTTATTTAAGTGTAGATGGTTTGATATGTATGACAATGAGGAAGGAATCAAAGTAGATGAATATGGATTCACTAGCATTAATTCTTGTTGATTTCTGAAAGTAAATGAGCCATTTATTTTGGCCACACAAGCTTCCCAAGTGTTTTATGCGATTGATAACATGAACAAAGGCTGGAGCGTTGTTCTTAAAACAAAACCTCGAGATCTATATGAGATAGCACAACCAATTGATGATGTGGATATCAACGAAGATGAAGTTGGTGAAGCCTATCAACATGATGAGTCTTTCAATTTTGAGTGTAATTATGCAACCACATCAAATGCAGCAGGTTTCGATCATTGGAAAAGGACAGATTTGGATCCAATGATAGTCGACATACCAGCTACTAAGAACAAGAGAAAACACAAAGAAGGTAGAAAAACCACATCTAATTATTGTAATTTTAATGTCATACTTTTCTTTTTCTTTATAGTTTTAGAATTTTTTTTTAAAGTTCATTCATCTTTCATTTATAATTTTGCTATTGTATTGATTTCATTTTATTATTTTTATGAATTTCTTATAATTATTCCCACAGATAAAATCACTGCGTACAAAAGAAGTAAGAGCAGTACCCAAGTAAGACATTAAATTTCTATTTTGCAATTTTTTCTCTTAGCAGAAGTAACTAGTTTATATTATAGTAAGATGTTTTGAATTGCTTCTTTGCAGTCTTTGATTTTAGTAGCAGATTTATATGATAATAATTTAGTTTCATGTACTTTACATTTTAAATAGAACATATAAACTCTTTTATATTTATTTGTGGCACCTGTACTTATTTTCTTTTTTAGAAAAACAGCTTGAAAAGAGTATGGTTTAGAAGTAAGAACATTGATATTGCTAGTAATTCTTTCAGGCCTTTGGTTAAGAGCTTTGGTAATGCAAGAACTTTTTCTTATTTTTGAGTGTTGAAAAACTTCATGGGGGACATTCTCATGTTAACTTGATTTTCTCTTTTGTGATTTGATAATTTATTTGGATTATTCTTTTTTGGTGTAGAGAGATGTTGCTCATGATCTTCATTAATAACAGCATGTAGACTACTCTGCTCACTAATTTAACTAGGTAATCCTTAGTATTGAACTTCTACATTAATCCTCAATGGCGTGTGCAGGAGTTGTCACTTCCTATGAGAAAAACTCTTCAGGTAATTTTTCTAAAGTTCAATGACGCTAAATATTGATTGTTGTTAACTATGAGGCAGATTTTTGAACTAGGTTTATATAAGTGTGATTATTGCTACTTATCAGGCAAATTTTGTTAGTATGGAATTTTTTGTTGCTTTTTTTTAGAGATGGTGCATGTCTTATCCATGCTTTTATCTACAAAGACTTGGTGTATTTCTGTCCATGCCCTGTTTTTAGTCGCATTAATGCTTCTACTTGACTTGTTGTTTCATGAATTGCTGTTGAATTTGCTAAATTTGCTTTGATTCAGTTGTTCCATTATTTTTGTATGTCTCTAGGTTTACTTATTAGTTTATGTTTAAAGCATTGTGACGTTTTTATGTTGTGGGTTTTTTCTAATTTTTGTTGTTGATTGGGTTAGCTTGAAACTATTGTGTTATTCAATTGTTGGTTTTAGTTGGGCCTTTTTTGTCGCTAGTTTTCTATGTTGTTATTTTTTATATGGTTTTCACAGCCTAGTTGCAAAATCCCATGTACTACTCGTTTTGGTTGCTGTTATATTTGTTAAACTGCTTGTACTTTCTCGTTGGTAGCTTCTGCTGCTACTAGTGTGTTGTTTCCCCTTCCTTTGGATTCTATATTTTTGTTTGATTGCTTATACCATTTTATGTATACACGCTGGATTGACGCTACTGTAAAATCTTATAGTTCTTTCTACTTTGTGTCTTCTATTTGTTTGATTTCTTATATACTAATTGGGTTAATGCCTCACTGAATTTTTTAATTCTTGTTCTTTCTCCCATTTTATTAGATTTTGCCACTGATTTTGGCTTGCTAATTATATATTCTAATTCTGATTAAAGTCTCATGTTTTTTTATGGATATTCATTTCTAATCTAGCACATGCTGCTCTGGGTTTGTTTTACCCTGGATCTTGCTACTTTTAGATGGTTGACGCATTCTACCTCGTTGCTGGTCCTTTTTTTGGGTTGCACACATAAATGGGGAGCTGAGATATGTAGTGGTGAAAATTTTCCTTTCGGTTCCACTACCTCTTGTATGTTGCTAGCTTCTCAGGTTAATAACTTGTTTACTAACATGCTTTTATGTGCATGTAGCCACATTTGGAAGTTGTAATTTGACCATGCGTACACTAATATTCTTTTAGAGGATAGCTTTTGTAATTTCTGGCACCGTGTTACTTTTGATGTATTGTACTTTGAACGTTTAATTCTGTAATTTAATTATTATTTTAAGAATGTTATGTTAACTTAAGAAGTTTTATGATTAAATATTAATTTAATTAATTATTTAATGAGAGCTAAATAAGGATTTAATGAGAACATTTCTTGTCATTATTGTATCATTTAATGTGAGGAAAATCATAATTAATGAGAGGACATATTAATATTTGAAAATAATTTTAATGAGAGGCATAAGCCTCTCATTAAAGGAACACCAACAATAATGACAGGATCCTTCCCTTGTCATTAATGATCATTAGCTAGAGAAGCTTTTATGACAGGGTTATGACAGGAAAATTCCTGTCATTATTTGTTTTTAATGATAGTATTTTAAGCTTTAATGACAGGATTTCCTATCATTATTGGCCCATTTTCTTGTAGTGGATGATGATGATGATCATCATGATGATGATGATGATCATGATCATGATGATCATGAAGATGATCATTATGATGATAATGATGATGATGATGGTGATAATGATGATGATGATGATGATGATGATTATGATGATGATGATCATGATGATGATGATCAAGATGGTGATGATGATGATGATTACCATGATGATGATCATGATGATGATGATGATGATCATGATGATGATGACCATGATGATGATGATCATGAAGATGACCATGACCATGAGGCAGGAGTTGTCACTTCCTATGAGAAAAACTCTTCAGGTAATTTTTCTAAAGTTCAATGGTGTATTTCTGTCCATGCCCTGTTTTTAGTCTCATTAACGCTTCTACTTGACTTGTTGTATCATGAATTGCTGTTGAATTTGCTAAATTTACTTTGGTTCAGTTGGTCCTTTATTTTGGTATGTCTCTAGGTTTACTTATTAGTTTATGTTTAAAGTATTGTGACGTTTTTATGTTGTGGGTTTTTCTAATTTTTGTTGTTGATTGGGTTAGCTTGAAACTGTTGTGTTATTCAATTGTTATTCAATTAGCATCATCATGATCATCATCATCGTGATTATCATTTTCATCATCATCATCATCATGGTCATCATAATCATGATAATCATCATGGTCATCATCATCGTAATCATCGTGATCATCATCATCATCATAATGATCATGATCATGATCATGATCATCATTATTATCATCATTATCACCATTATTATCATCATTTTCATCATCAAGATCATCATCGTCATGGTCATGATAATCATCATTATCGTGATCATCATGATCATGATCACCGTTTTCATCATCATCATCATAATCATCATAATGATCATCATCATGATCATCATGATCATGATCATCAACATGATCATCGTCATCTTCATCATGATCATCATGATGATGATCATCGTCATGATGATCATTGATCATGATGATCATCATGATCATCATCATCACCATCATCATTATCATTATCATTATGATCTTCATCATCATCATCATCATCATAATCATCATCATTATGATCATGATCATCGTTATTATTATCATGATCATCATCATCATCATCATCATCATCATCATCATCATCAGCATCATCATGATCATCATCATCGTGATTATCATCTTCATCATTATCATCATCATGCTCATCATAATCATGATCATCATCACCATAATCGTCATCATCATAATCATCGTGATCATCATGATCATGATCATGATCATCATCATCTTCATCATCATTATTATCATCATCATGATCATGATCATGATCATCATTATCATCATCAAGGTCATTACCATCATCATCACTATCATGATCATCATCATCACGGTCATCATCATCATCACTATCATGATCATCATCATCATGGTCGTCATCATCATGATAAT
>JAHCLQ010000487.1:0-15000 GCA_023678885.1 Pogostemon cablin
GTGATGATCACGATGATGATCATGATCGTGATGATGATGATGTTCATCATCATCATAATGATTATGATCACGATTATATTGAAGACGACGATCATGATATTGATGATAATGATCATCATTATGATCATGATGTTCATGATGATGGTCATGATGATGGTGATGATGATCATGATGATAATGATGATGACCATGATAATGATGATGGTCATGATATGATGATGATCATGATGACGATGACCATGATATGATGATCATGATCATGATAATGATCATGATGATGATCGTGATCATGATCATGATGTTGTTGATCATCATGATGAAGAAGAAGAAGACGATGATGATCATGATGATGATAATGATCATGATGATGATGATGATGATAATGATCAAGATGATGATGATTATGATCACGATCATGATGATCATGATGGTGATCATGATCGTGATGATCATGATCGTGATGATGATGATGATTACGATAATAATGATCATGATGATGATGATGACGATCATGATGATGATGACCATGATGATGATAATCATGATCATGATAATGATAATAATGATAATGATGATCATGATGATAATGATGATGCTGATGATGATCATGATCAAAATGATAATGATGATCATGATGATAATGATGATGCTGATGATGATGTGATGATGATGATGACGATCATGATCATGATGATGATGATCATGATGATGATGATGATCATGATGATGATGTTGATTATGGTGATGATGATGATCACGATGATGATCATTATAATGATGATGATGATTATGATGATGATCATGATTATTATGATCATGATGATGATCATGATGATGACCATGATGATGATTATCATGAACATGTGATGATTATAATCATGATGATGATGATAATGATTATTATGATCATCATGATGATGATAATCACGATCATGATGATGATGATGATCATGATGAAGATCATAACGATCATGATCATGATGATCACGATCATAATTATGATGATGATGATGATGATTATGATCACGATCATGATGTTGATCATGATGATCACGATGATGATCATGATGATCGTGATGATGATGATCATGATGATGATGATTGTGATGATCATGACGATGCTGATCATGATGAGTGATGATGATGATGATGATGATGATGATTGTGATGATTGTTATGATCATGATGATGATGACCATGATAATAATGATGATGATCATGATGATGACAATGATAATGATGATCACTATCATGACGATGATCAAGATGATGATCATGATGATCATGATAATCGATGATGATGATCATGATAATGATAATGATGATTATCATGACGATGATGATGATGAACATGATGATGATGATGATGATGACCATAATGATCATGATGATAATCATGATGTTGATGATGATGATCATCATCATCATCATGATCATGATGAAGAAGATGATGATGATGATCGTGATGTTGATTATGATGATGATCATGATGGTGATGATTTTGATCATGATGATGATGATGATCATCATTATGATTATGATGATCACGATGATGATGATCATGATGACGATGACAATGATGATGATGACCATGATGATGATGATCACGATCATGATGATAATGATAATGATGATGACGATCATTATTATGATCACCATCATGATGATGATGACGATCACGATGTTGATGATGATGATCATGATGTTCATGATGATGATGATGATGGTGATGATGATCATGATGATAATGACGATGATCATGATGATCATGATGATGATGATGGTCATGATATGATGATGATCATGATGATGACCATGATGATGATGATCAATGATCATGATGATCGTGATCATCATGATCATGATGATGATGAGCATCATGATGAAGAAGATGGTGATGATCATGATGATGATAATGATGATGAGGATGGTGATGATTATAATGATGTTGATCATTATGATGATTATGTTCATGATGATGATCATGATCATGATGATGATGATCATTATCATAATGATCATGACGATGATGATGATGACGATCATGATGATGATGATCATGCTCATTATGATCAGGATCATGATCATGATCCGGATCATGATGATCATGATCATGATCATAATGAGGATAATGATCATGATCATGGTGACGATCGTGATTATGATGATGATGATGGTCATCATAATGATCATGATCTTGATGATAATCATGATGATGATGAAGATGATGCGATGATGATCATGATCATGATCATGATCATAATGATAATGATGATGATCCTGATCATGATCATGATCATGATGATGATGGTGATGATCATGATGATGATGATCATTATGATGATAATGATGATCATGATCATGATGATGATCATGATTTTGATGATGATGATGATCATGATCATATGATGATGATAATCATGATGATGATGATCATGATGATTGTGGTCATCATTATCATGATGATGATCATGATAATGATCATGACGATCATGATGATCATGATGATGATGATCATCATGATTATGATTGATGATGATGATCACGATCGCAATGATCATGATGATAGTCATGATCGTGATGATGGTGATGATGATGATGATGATCATGATGATGACGACGATCATGATGATGATGATGATCATGATAGTGATGATGATGACCATGATGATGATGATGAACATGATCATGATCATGATATTGATAATGACGACGATAATCATGATCACGATAATGATGATGATCATGAAGATGATCATGATGATGATGATGATCATAATCATCATGATGATGATGATAAAGACAATGATGATGATCGTGATCATGATGGTCATGATGAAGATGATGATCATGATCATGATGATGATTATGATCATGATGATCATGATGATGATCATGATGCTAATCATGATCATGATGGTCATGATGCTGATGAATATGATGATGATCATGATGATGATGATGATGATCATGATCATGATCATGATGATGATCATGAAAATGATCATGATGATAGTGATGATGATGATCGTGATGATGATGATCATGACGATGATGATGATGACCATGATGATGATGTTGATGATGATCATGGTCATGATATGATGATGATCATGATGATGATGACCATGATGATGATGATCAAGATCATGATCATGATGATCATGATGATGATTATAATGATCATGATGATGATCGTGATCATCATGATCATGATGAAGATGATCATCATGATGAAGAAGATTATGATGATCATGATTATGATAATGATGATGAGGATGATGAGGATTATAATGATGTTGATCATTATGATGATCACGATGATGATTATGTTCATGATGATGATCATGATCGTGATGATGATGATCATGATCATAATGATCATGACGATGATGATGATGACGATCATGATGATGATGATCATGATGATGATGACCATGATGATGATCATGATCCTGATCTTGATGATCATGATCATGATCATGATGAAGATAATGATCATGATCATGATGACGATCGAGATTATGATGATGATGAAGCGATGATGATCATGATCATGATCATGATCATAATGATAATGATGATGATCATGATCATGATCATGATCATGATGATGATGGTGATGATCATGATGATGATGATCATTATGATGATAATGATGATCATGATCATGATGATGATCATGATTCTGATGATGATGATCATCATGATCATATGATGATGATAATCATGATGATTATGATGACGATCATGATGATCATGATGATGATGATGATGATGATCATGACGATCATGATGATCATGATGATGATGATCATCATGATAATGATGATCACGATGATGATGATTATGATGATGATCACAATCACAATGATCATGATGGTAGTCATGATCGTGATGATGGTAATGATGATGATGATGACCATGATGATGATGACGATCATGATGATGATGATGATCATGATAGTGATGATGATGACCATGATGATGATGATGATGAACATGATCATGATCATGATAATGATAATGACAACGACGATCATGATCACGATAATGATGATGATCATGAAGATGATCATGATGATGATGATGATCATGATCCTGATGATCGTGATGAAGACAATGATGATGATCGTGATCATAATGATCATGATCATGATGGTCAAGATGAAGATGATGATCATGATCATGATGATGATTATGATCATGATGATCATGATGATGATCATGATGCTGATCATGATCATGATGGTCATGATGATGATGATGATGATCATGATCATGATGATCATGAAAATGATGATGATGATGATGATCATGATCATGATGATGATGATGATCATGACGATGATGATGATGATTATCATGATTATGATCATGAAGATGATGATGATGATGATGATGATAATCATGATGAAGATGGTGATGATGATCGTGATGATGATTATGATGATGATGATCATGAGATGATGATGTTGATCGTGATGATGATCATGATCTTGATGAAGATTATGATGTTGATCATGATGATGATCATGGTGATGATGATGATGACAATGATGATGATGATCGTGATCATATGATGATAATCATGATGATGATGATCATGATGATGATTATCATTATCATGATGATGATCATGACGACCATAATGATGATCATGATGATGATCATGGTGATGATGATGATGATCATGTTCACGATGATCGCGATCATGATTATTATGATGATGATGATGATGATTATGATCACCATCATGATGATGATTATGATGATCATCATGATGATGATGATCGAACTATGTAATATTATAAAAGGTAAATGAAAATAAAGAAAAGGGGACAGAAGATAAAGATGTTGTGGGAATGGCAAAGAGAAAAACAGCCACAAGTCGGCCCAAAAAAGCTCTTGCAAAAAGCATTAAAGAAATAGAGCTAATCTAAAAATAACTTTTTTTTCTTAGGAAGCTTGCTCCAATATTGGTTAGTTGTGGCATCCCAATGATCTAAAGGTCGAATCTGTTGCTTTGCTATTTGGGAACGTGTAATCGGTTTAATATGAGGATGATCATGATGATGATAACGATAATGATGATCATTACGATGATGATCACGATGATGATCACGATGATGATCACGATGATGATCATTACGATGATGATCACGATCATGACGATGATCGTGATTATGATGATCATGATGATGATGATTATGATGATCATAATGATCATGATGGTCATGATAAAGATGATGATCATGATCATGATGGTCATGATGAAGATACTGATCATGATCATGATCATGAAGATCATGATGATGATAATGACAATGATCATGATCGTGACGGTTATGATGTAGATGATGATCACGATCATGATGATGATGATCACGAAGATGATCATGATCATGATCACGAAGATGATCATGATGATGATTATGATGATCATGATGATGATCATGATGATCATGATGATGATGACCATGATGATGATGATCATGATCATGATGATGATGATAATGATGATGCTGATGATGATCACGATGATAAACATGACGATGATGATGATGATGATAATGGTCATGATGATGATGATCATGATAATGATGGTGATAACCATGATGATGATGATCACGATGATGGTGATAACCATGATGATCATGATCATGATTATGATGATAATGATGATCTTGATCATGATCGCGATCATGATGATGATCAAGATCTTGATGATGATGATGACCATGATGATGATTATCATGATCATATTGTTGGCATTCGATCGTTTGGTTAACGTGACCCGTTAGGGTTCCATGTATTTTTAACAAGCAGCGGAAGCAAGTAAACATGAAACGCATTACCTTTCACCAAGGGTTGATGTAGAGGTTGAATTCTCGCTGGCAGACTGCGCAGTCCCACGAGAATAGCCATAAGTTCCTCTTATGATATCGGAATTGAGTGGTCTTTGCGCTCAGACGATCCTCTCTTCGACGGCTTTCCGTCAATATATAATACATCAAAATCGGAGTACTGTACGATTTTTTATGAATTTTGTAACATGACGAACTGCAGCAGCAAACGACCTTCCGGTCTTCTGTTGTATGTCCCAAGTCCGATCTCGACGTCGTGTGGGCGACGATCTATGAGACCTACTCAATCTGCTATCAACCCTAATCACACGTGAATAATGAATTAGATTAGGGTTCCAGATAAGCTGAGGTGACTTATATACATGGGCTACAGCAGGGACCAGGAGGAGAAATTGGGTTGGGCCTCCATTGGGCTTAAGTATCCAAGCTTAGCCCAAAGCTTATACTTAAGTCCAATAATAATAATATATTCCACTAAAATATTATTACTGCACTACCGTACCAATCCCAAAATTACGTTTTGGGCTCCTTCTTATTATGAGCCCGTTAGTCTCCCCATGTTTAAGATATACAATGTCCATTAATTAATTTAAGTTACTGACAACTCAATTAATTAATATCTCATCCAAGAGTAGTACCACTCAACCTCATTATCATGCCGGAATAAATTCCACCTGCAGGGTTTACATGATAATCCTTATGAGCTCCTCAAGGGGACATCATCAACCTATGACGGACACGGATTCCTTCTACAATCAACAGCACACCATAGATACAGCACTATTTCCCAACTCACCGAGTTTATTGATTTAATTGCATCTAAATCTCACCCATTGATGAATCAAAGAAATATATACTGCCCTACGTGTCGAGGTTATTGTATAGGGATTAAGAGCACGAACATCCATAATAACAGAGATCAAGTTCTTCTATAAGTCAGTATAAGTTGAACGATCTCAGGTGGTCCTGCTCAATACACATAAGTGCACTAGAGTGATTCTATAGCCAAGACAAGCTAATACCAAACCACACTACAACCATCCCGATAGAGAGTCCCCGTCTATCTCGGTTGTGAGCATCTGTTTATACTTTATAAGGAAACCGATAATATGATCTTCCGCGTGTTGTCGCACAACATATTATCTACAGTATAAAATAAGTGGACTATTGCATCATGCATATAAATAAATTATAAGACGCAATCATTTGATCATATGATTCTCATTTCAAATTAATTGTTTAAACATTGTTCATACAAAAACCTAGACTTTTAGTATACAATCCAACAATCTCCCACTTATACTAAAAGGCTATGCTGTCATGTCTTCTACCATACATCTGATTTCCACTCCCACTACTCGACCATCAAAAGCTCTCGCCTTAAGGTCCTTGTTAATGGATTTACTAGGTTATCATCCGATGCAATCTAGGTGACAACAACCTTCCCCTCATCATACGATTTCTCGTAACAGGTGGTACTCGCGCTCCATGTGTTTAATTGCCTTATGGACTTGTGATTCCTTCAAGTTTGCAACTGCACCAATATCATCAATATAAATTTTGATATCCTTGGGCAAACTTAGAAACACTACAAAGTCCATCATGAAGTTTCTAGAGTCATACAGATACATTGGTTGCCTCATAGGCTCCAATTTATCATCTTTCCATATGGAGTCCGAAGTCTGAAATATATTTCTATATAACACTCCTCCACATTATGACTCAACTTCCTAAAATTAAACACATAACCTTGAGGTGGATTTACTGCCGTCCAATCTGACTAAAAAATCTGAATCTACGTAATCCACAAGAAGCAGTGAATCTGCCCAGTAAGCTTACATATAATTTCCAGTCCTTCTCAGGCACTTCATATATGTCTTACCACAGTTCATCATTCTTGTTCCGGGTTACGTTGATACCCACTGTTCATGCGTTTAGCAAAACAGATATCCAATCTCGTGCATAGCATTCCTTAGATCAAGCTTCCTTATTCGCCGAAGCATAAGGAACTGCTTTCATCTCCTTTATCTTCTTTTGTGTCTCAAGACACATTTCCTTAGATAAAGTAACATGCTAAAACAAGTAGGGATCGTATTATTTCATGAAGCTTGAGATAAGCATAACATCCATTTCTTGTGATCCGTATTACCGTGATCAAAAGGATATTTTTGCTCCTCTTAAGTCCTTCATCTTATACCGCTTTATTAACCATACCCCATACGCCCGATAATACTCTTTCATTGTCTCCAATGAGCAAGATAATATCTATGTATAGTACAAGTAATACCACCACGTTTCCATCACTCTTTTCAATACACAAGACACATCCGCGCATTGAATAAATCCATATCTTTGGATTTCCTCATCAAAACGGATGCATCATGATCTTGAAGCTTGCTTTAGTCCATCGATGGACACTTTTAAGCTTCCTATCACAATGCTCTTAGCCCTTTGCAATGAATCACTCTGGTTGCTTCACATAGATGTTTTCCTCAAGACTTCCAATTAGGAAAGTTGTCTTGACATCTATTTGCTATCCCTCATATTCCATATGAGTAGCAACATATAAAAGAATCCGGATCAATATAGGCACAGCTACTGGCGAACAGGTTTTCTCATAATCGAACCCTTTCTTTCTGAGTATACCTTTTCCCAACAAGCTTTACTTCCAAGGTTTTCACCTTACCGTATGATCCTCTTTTATTTTGTATGACCACTTCCAATGGTTTTCACACCATCCGTGGTTCTACAATCATCCAGATCTTATTTAGAATCTATTGATTCTATTTCAACATTTATTGCATTTTGTTAAGATTTCGCATTTCTATCTTGTAGTTCTTCGTCGTATCTGTGGGTCCATTCCATGTTTACTAGGGACCAAGCCTCACGACTTTCCCAAAACATATATCTATCAGGTTTTAGAACAACCTTCCCACTACGAGAAGACACTACACGCAATTGTGTATCAGATGTGACACGCGTCGCAGTTTACCTTGTGGTATATCCTCTTGTACACTTGGTACTAATACTTTGTGTTTTCCTCTCACTTCCTTTAGAACAACTTATACATGGGTATTTGATTTATTACATAGTTCTTTTTCCAAAAATCTAGTGTTTATGTTAACAATCACTCTTCGATCTTGTAGACTAAATAAATCATCCTTCATTTTTCTAGGATATCCCACAAACAGAAAAACATTCTTACGAATTACTGTTCCTACGGCATATCCATAAAATGAATTTAGTAATTCCAAATAATTCATCATCTATCTAATCACTACCATAAGAGTGCTATTCCTTCTATTCGTCACACCATTAAGGTGGAAAATTCATTTCCGAAGGTACCTTTCTCTTACTAGATTAGAAGACTCATTATTAATTACTATTTGTCGCATCCAGGGGATAAACATGATTTAAGAGTATACAAATTGTTCACCAACGTACCATAACAGATTACAACTCTATCCTTCATTATAATGACCATGTCATTTAAATGAAATGGAGTATCCATCTATTAATGCATAGAAACCGAAATCAAATTATTTCTATGAAAACGTACGTAAAGACAATTTCATAAAATCAAACGTTTATTCATATCGTAAGATAAATAAACAACTCCCACTGCAACAGCCACTACTCTCGTAGTATTATCCATGTATAAAATAATCTTACCCTCACTTAGTAATAAACATTTAGTGATTCCGGTATCTACACAATGTATCAGTAGATGCCATCACTAATCATGTTTAAACAACTAGTGAATAAGATATAAACCTTGTTCATATTATGATGAAAATGGCTTTCCTTTGCCACATGTTTTGTTAGAAGTTTCCCACCATATACATCCTCTTGTAATTCAGGTGAAACTTGCTCAAAACACCTAGGCAAATGATGGAGAGTAAATTGATCTAGGTTTCCCCTTCAATTTCTACTTCAAGCTTTTCAATTCATTCATCAAGTCAACCATGACTTCTTGCCTTTTAACCTCACTCAAGTATCCGAAGAGTTTCATGAGACCATCATATTTCTATGAACCTCTCACCTCTCCACTAGAGACTTTAATAGGCATCATGAACATCCTTAAGGAAGAACACATTTTTATTTTCTTAAGCAGTAAAATCAAAACCAAGATTCTTTTCTAATCATCTAATTTTGGACCAGTAAATATAATTTCTTTTAGTTAACAATAAGCGAGATAAAACCATTTGAAATTACAGAGAATCATAAATAAATATACCGATCAAATCTTCGAATTTTATCCTTTTATATTAATTCCCTCAAAATAATATAAAAATAAAATTCACCGACATCTCAAGCACCGTGAGTCTGCAAGCCACGTTAGTGTGGACGTTTACAAACCCAAACATTTACAAGAGAAGGTTATACCCATTAATTTCATTTGTCAACCTAACCTCATGACAAAATAATTAATAGTCGGTTCCTCTTTAGCCATGCAAATAAAAGCAGTGACTCCGTTGGGGAGGATACTAATTATTTACACCTAAGTGTACACCATTATTTGATCCCAAGTCCACTGCGCGAGCTTGTGTGCCTTACAGTTGGAGAAGTACACACGCGCTCGGATAGCTTCCTACAATCATCAATTATAAGTTTGTACCAGTGAGCCCCACATAAACTCATCCGTTAGGGAGGAAGGCCTATTGCCAACACGTAAGTTCATGTGCCACATTACAAACAATAATTATGTAATGAAGTCTGTACCAGTGATCCGTGAATAAACTCATCCGTTAGGGAGGAAGGCCTATTGCCAACACGCAAGTTTACTCACATCACTTACAAACCAATAATGGAGGCTGCGGGAATTTTTACCAATCCCCTCTCCCACTTAGTTATTTAAAACCGAGGGTTTTTACATGCATATAATATTCAGAATAATATACGCAATCCTAGCATGCTCCTATCACGGCACATAAGGCAGTAAATCCCAAAGAGTCATGCATACATATATAACAATAATCAATAATTAAATCAATCATTAACAGTTATATATCAGCGAATTCGATTGTTCGCCATCAGGCACGAATATCAGCAAAGACTTCCAAACTATCAAAATTTTGAAATTTCCAGATTGTCCAATTTTCGAAACCATCGATATCGACCGTCGATGTCGTCCAGATTATCAAAATCATCGATATCGACTAGATTATCAAATATTCGAAAAACATCAAGATTATCAACATTCCAAAACTATCGATATCGATCGTCGATATCGTCTAGATTATCGAAATCATCGATATCGACGAGCAACCATATACAACAATAATAGATAATTAAATCAATTATGTCAGTTATATATTAGGAATTAATTCAACATCCATATATAACAATAATAGACAATTAATTATAGCAGTTATATATTAGGAATTAATTCGACATCCATATATGACAATAATAGATTATTAAATCAATTATAGCAGTCATATATTAGGAATTAATTCGACATCCATATATAACAATAATATACAATCTATTATGGCAGTTATATATTAGGAATTAGTTTTCCTAAAATTGGATGTCTTATCCAACACTCTAGCAATACATGCATATAATATACCAAATATAATATGCAATCTAGCATGCTTCTATATAAGACAATAAATCATAGAGATCAGGCATCCATATATATATAACAATAATAGACAATTAAATCAATTATGACAGTTATATATATTAGGAATAAAAACGCCTCTAAATTTTAATGTCTTGTCCGACACTCCTACTGTGGAATCGATGCCTTACGCAACAAGCAGGATTGCTTGTGCCCCAAGACGTCCATCGTCATATCCCACCATCAATCGTGTCAGGGAGCGCTCCAAGTGCCTTGACGAGCGCCCCTCGCCCGGACTGTCGCTCGTCCAAGGGCCTACTTGCATGGAACCAAGTTCAGCCCAACGCGCAACACCAAACTACACCAACTGTCGTTCGTAGTTCGAAACTGCAAGAACCTCAGAATCCAATCTCCACCGTCCAGAATCTACTCCTGTAATCCATGAACGTGCTGTCCAAATTACAGGTCGATCCAACGGTTATGTTGTGAGAAACGGGTCTTTTCCCTCAACTGCGCAAAACAGAATCGCCCAAAAATCTGCTTCTGTTTTCAGCGTAATCCCAGCAGGACAACGTTCAAATTCAATCTCCACCGTTCAGATTGTACATCCACAAGATCTGAACGTGCTGACCAAATTACAGCTCGATCCAACGGTTAATTTCTGAGGAACGGCTCTTTTCCCTGGACTGCGCAAAACAGAATCGCCCAAAAATCTGCTTCTGTTTTCAGCGTAATCCCAGCAAGACAAAGCTCCAAATTCGATCTCCACCGTTCAGAATGTACATCCACAATATCTGAACGTGTTGAACAAATTACAGCTCGATCCAACGGTTAGTTTGTGAGAAACGGCTCTTTTCCTTCGACTGCGCAAAACAGAATCGCCCAAAAATCTGCTTCTGTTTTCAGCGTAATCCTAGCACGAAAAAGCTCCAAATTCAATCTCCACCGTTCAGAATGTAAATTCACAAGATCTGAACGTGCTGACCAAATTACAGCTCAATCCGACCGTTGAAACTCCGGTTATTGCCTATGCAATATCACTGCGCTGGATTTTCTCTCAAAAACGTGATTCTATTTTTGCCCTCTTTTTCTTCCTTGCATGTGAAATTGACGAACAGTTTTCGTCGAATCCTCTCACACACAACCATGGACGAATAGATATGATACAGGGTATATATCACATAGGGATATTCATGGTTTGCGCAATAAAACCAAAACCCTAAACATGTGATCCTAATTCCGAAAAATTAATCACATAAACCCTAGCCTAACGTGTCACGCTTCACCACGAAACCGACGCTCTGATACCAATTGTTGGCATTCGATCGTTTGGTTAACGTGACCCGTTAGGGTTCCATGTATTTCTAACAAGCAGCGGAAGCAAGTAAACATGAAACGCATTACCTTTCACCAAGGGTTGATGTAGAGGTTGAATTCTCGCTGGCAGACTGCGCAGTCCCACGAGAATAGCCATAAGTTCCTCTTCTGATGTCGGAATTGAGTGGTCTTTGCGCTCAGACGATCCTCTCTTCGACGGCTTTCCGTCAGTATATAATACATCAAAATCGGAGTACTGTACGATTTTTTATGAATTTTGTAACATGACGAACTGCAGCAGCAAACGACCTTCCGGTCTTCTGTTGTATGTCCCAAGTCCGATCTCGACGTCGTGTGGGCGACGATCTATGAGACCTACTCAATCTGCTATCAACCCTAATCACACGTGAATAATGAATTAGATTAGGGTTCCAGATAAGCTGAGGTGACTTATATACATGGGCTACAGCAGGGACCAGGAGGAGAAATTGGGTTGGGCCTCCATTGGGCTTAAGTATCCAAGCTTAGCCCAAAGCTTATACTTAAGTCCAATAATAATAATATATTCCACTAAAATATTATTACTGCACTACCGTACCAATCCCAAAATTACGTTTTGGGCTCCTTCTTATTATGAGCCCGTTAGTCTCCCCATGTTTAAGATATACAATGTCCATTAATTAATTTAAGTTACTGACAACTCAATTAATTAATATCTCATCCAAGAGTAGTACCACTCAACCTCATTATCATGCCGGAATAAATTCCACCTGCAGGGTTTACATGATAATCCTTATGAGCTCCTCAAGGGGACATCATCAACCTATGACGGACACGGATTCCTTCTACAATCAACAGCACACCATAGATACAGCACTATTTCCCAACTCACCGAGTTTATTGATTTAATTGCATCTAAATCTCACCCATTGATGAATCAAAGAAATATATACTGCCCTACGTGTCGAGGTTATTGTATAGGGATTAAGAGCACGAACATCCATAATAACAGAGATCAAGTTCTTCTATAAGTCAGTATAAGTTGAACGATCTCAGGTGGTCCTGCTCAATACACATAAGTGCACTAGAGTGATTCTATAGCCAAGACAAGCTAATACCAAACCACACTACAACCATCCCGATAGAGAGTCCCCGTCTATCTCGGTTGTGAGCATCTGTTTATACTTTATAAGGAAACCGATAATATGATCTTCCGCGTGTTGTCGCACAACATATTATCTACAGTATAAAATAAGTGGACTATTGCATCATGCATATAAATAAATTATAAGACGCAATCATTTGATCATATGATTCTCATTTCAAATTAATTGTTTAAACATTGTTCATACAAAAACCTAGACTTTTAGTATACAATCCAACACATATGATGATGATAATCATGATGATTATGATCATGATCATATGATGATGATAATCATGATGATTATGATGATGATGATGATCATGATAATGATGATGATGATGATCATGATCATGATGATGATGATGGTCATGATGATGATGATGATCATGATCATGATGAAGATTATGATGATGATCGTGATGATGATTATGATGATGATCATGATGATAATGATGCTTATCATGATGTTGATAATAATCTTGATAATGATTATCATGATGATGACGACCATGATGATGATGATGATGATAATGACCGTGATGATGATGATATGATAGTGATGATGATGGTAATGACCTTGATGATGATGATGATAATGATGATGATGATGATGATGATAGTAATGATGATGAAGATGATGATGATGATCATGATCATGATCATGATGATCACGATGATTATGATGATGACGATTATGATGATGATGATCATGATTATGATGACCATGATGATGATGATGATGAAGATGATAATCACGATGATGATGATCATGATGATGCTAATGATGATGATGATCATGATGATGATGATGATGATGATCATGATAATAATAACGATGATCATGATCATAATGATGATGATTATGATGATGATGATGATGATCATGATGATGATCATGAAGATCATGATGATAATGATAATGATGATGGTGATGATGATGATGATGATGATGATGACATTAATGATGGTGATGATCATGATGATCATCATGATCATGATGATCATCATCATGATGATCATTATGATCATAATGATGATGATGATCATGATGACGATGACGATGATCATGTTGATGATCATGATCATGATGATCATGATCA
>JAHCLQ010000487.1:17500-85000 GCA_023678885.1 Pogostemon cablin
CACGATCATGATGTTGATCATGATGATCACGATGATGATCATGATAATCGTGATGATGATGATCATGATGATGATGATTGTGATGATCATGACGATGCTGATCATGATGATTGTGATGATGATGATGATGATGATGATGATTGTGATGATTGTTATGATCATGATGATGATGACCATGATAATAATGATGATGATCATGATGATGACAATGATAATGATGATCACTACCTTGATGATGATCAAGATGATGATCATGATGATCATGATAATGATAATGACGATCATGATGATGATCATGATCATGATGATGATGATTATCATGATCATGATCATGAGGATCATGATGATGATGATAATGATGATGATAATGAAGATGATCATGATGATGATCGATGATGATGATCATGATAATGATAATGATGGTCATGATCATGACGATGATGATGATGACCATGATGATAATGATGATGATGACCATGATGATCATGATGATAATCATGATGTTGATGATGATGATAATCATCATCATCATGATCATGATGAACAAGATGATGATGATGATGATGATCGTGATGATGATTGTGATGATGATCATGATGATGATGATGATGATCATGATGAAGACAATGATGATGATCATGATGCTGATCATGATCATGATGATGATGATGATGATGATGATCATGATGATGATCATGATGATGATCATGATCATGAAAATGATCATGATGATGATGATGATGATCGTGATGATGATGATGATGATCATGACGATGATGATGATGATGACCATGATGATGATGTTGATGATGATCATGGTCATGATATATTGATGATCATGATGATGATGACCATGATGATGATGATGATGATCATGATGATGATGATCGTGATCATCGTGATCATGATGATGATGATCATCATGATGAAGAAGATGATGATGATCATGATGATGATAATGATGATGAGGATGATTATGATTATAATGATATTGATCATTATGATGATCACGATGATTATTATGTTCATGATGATGATCATGATCGTGATGATGATGATCATGATCATAATGATCATGACGATGATGATGATGACAATCATGGTGATGATGATCACGATTGTGATGATGATCACGATGATGATCATGATCGTGATGATGATGATCATCATCATAATGATTATGATCACGATTATAATGAAGATGACGATCATGATATTGATGATGATGATCATGATGATGATCATCATCATGATCATGATGTTCATGATGATGATGGTCATGATGATGGTGATGATGATCATGATGATAATGATGATGACCATGATAATGATGATGGTCATGATATGATGATGATCGTGATGACGATGACCATGATATGATGATCATGATCATGATCATGATGATCATGATAATGATCATGATGATGATCGTGATCATGATCATGATGTTGTTGATCATCATGATGAAGGAGAAGAAGATGATGATGATCATGATGATGATAATGATCATGATGATGATGATGATGATAATGATCAAGATGATGATGATTATGATCACGATCATGATGATCATGATGGTGATCATGATCGTGATGATCATGATCGTGATGATGATGATGATTACGATAATAATGATCATGATGATGATAATGATGATCATGACGATGATAATCATGATCATGATAATGATAATCATGATAATGATGATCATGATGATAATGATGATGCTGATGATGATAATGATGATGCTGATGATGATCATGACGATGATGATGATGATGTGATGATGATGATGTCGATGATCATATTGACAATGATGATGATCATGATCATGATGATGATCATGATCATGATGTTGATGATGGTGATGATGATGATCACGATGATGATCATTATAATGATGATGATGATTATGATGATGATCATTATAATGATGATGATGATCATGATGATGACAATGATAATGATGATCACTACCATGATGATGATCAAGATGACGATCATGATGATCATGATAATGATAATGACAATCATGATGATGATCATGATCATGATGATGATGATTATCATGATCATGATCATGAGGATCATGATGATGATGATAATGATGATGATAATGAAGATGATCATGATGATGATCGATGATGATGATCATGATAATGATAATGATGGTCATGATCATGACGATGATGATGATGACCATGATGATGATGATGATGATGACCGTGATGATCATGATGATAATCATGATGTTGATGATGATGATAATCATCATCATCATGATCATGATGAAGAAGATGATGATGATGATGATGATCGTGATGATGATTGTGATGATGATCATGATGATGATGATTTTGATCATGATGATGATGATGATGATCATGATGAAGACAATGATGATGATCGTGATCATGATGATCATGATCATGATGATGATTATGATCATGATGATCATGATGCTGATCATGATCATGATGGTCATGATGATGATGATGATGATCATCATGATGATGATGATGATCATGATCATGAAAATAATCATGATGATGATGATGATCGTGATGATGATGATGATCATGACGATGATGATGATGATGACCATGATGATGATGTTGATGATGATCATGGTCATGATATATTGATGATCATGATGATGATGACCATGATGATGATCATGATCATGATCATGATGATCATGATGATTATAATAATCATGATGATGATCGTGATCATCATGATCATGATGATGATGATCATCACGATGAAGAAGATGATTATGATCATGATGATGATAATGATGATGAGGATGATGATGATTATAATGATATTGATCATTATGATTATCACGATGATTATTATGTTCATGATGATGATCATGATCGTGATGATGATGATCATGATCATAATGATCATGACGATGATGATGACAATCATGGTGATGATGATCACGATTGTGATGATGATCATAATCGTGATGATCACGATGATGATCATGATCGTGATGATGATCATCATCATCATCATAATGATTATGATCACGATTATAATGAAGATGACGATCATGATATTGATGATGATGATCATGATGATGATCATCATCATGATCATGATGTTCATGATGATGATGGTCATGATGATGGTGATGATGATCATGATGATAATGATGATGACCATGATAATGATGATGGTCATGATATGATGATGATCGTGTTGACAATGACCATGATATGATGATCATGATCATGATCATGATGATCATGATAATGATCATGATGATGATCGTGATCATGATCATGATGTTGTTGATCATCATGATGAAGGAGAAGAAGATGATGATGATCATGATGATGATAATGATCATGATGATGATGATGATGATGATAATGATCAAGATGATGATGATTATGATCACGTCATGATGATCATCATGGTGATCATGATCGTGATGATCATGATCGTGATGATGATGATGATGATGATTACGATAATAATGATCATGATGATGATGATGACGATCATGATGATGATAATCATGATCCTGATAATGATAATCATGATAATGATGATCATGATGATAATGATGATGCTGATGATGATAATGATGATGCTGATGATGACCATGACGATGATGATGATGTGATGATGATGATGTCGATGATCATATTGACAATGATGATGATCATGATCATGATGATGATCATGATCATGATGTTGATGATGGTGATGATGATGATCACGATGATGATCATTATAATGATGATGATGATTATGATGATGATCATTATAATGATGATGATGATTATGATGATGATCATGATTATTATGATCATGATGATGATCATGATGATGACCATGATGATGATTATCATGATCATATGATGATTATAATCATGATGATGATGATCATGATTATTATGATCATCATGATGATGATCATCACGATCATGATGATGATGATGATGATCATGATGAAGATCATAACGATCATGATCATGTTGATCACGATCATGATTATGATGATGATGATTATGATCACGATCATGATGTTGATCATGATGATCATGATGATGATCATGATGATCGTGATGATGATCATGATGATGATGATTGTAATGATCATGACGATGCTGATCATGATGATCGTGATGATGATGATGATGATGATGATGATGATTGTGATGATTGTTATGATCATGATGATGATGATCATGATAATAATGATGATGATCATGATGTTGACAATGATAATGATGATCACTACCATGATGATGATCAAGATGATGATCATGATGATCATTATAATGATAATGACGATCATGATGATGATGATGATCATGATGATGATGATGATCATGATCATGATCATGATGATCATGATCATGAAGATGATCATGATGATGATCGATGATGATGATCATGATAATGATAATGATGATTATCATGACGATGATGATGATGACCATGATGATGATGATGATGATGACCATGATGATCATGATGATAATCATGATGTTGATGATGATGATAATCATCATCATCATTATGATCATGATGAAGAAGATGATGATGATGATGATGATCGTGATGATGATTGTGATGATGATCATGATTATGATGATTTTGATCATGATGATGATGATGATGATGATCATGATGATGATGATCACGATGATGATGATCATGATGACGATGACCATGACGATGATGACCATGATGATGATGATCACGATCACAATGATGATGATAATGACGATGGCGATCATTATTATGATCACGATCATGATGATGATGACGATCACGATATTGATGATGATGTTCATGATGATGATAATGATGGTCATGATGATGGTTATGATGATCATGATGATAATGATGATGATCATGATGATCATGATGATGATGATGGTCATGATATGATGATGATCGTGATGATGACCATGATGATGATGATCAATGATCATGATGATGATCGTGATCATCATGATCATGATGATGATGATCATCATGATGAAGAAGATGGTGATGATCATGATGATGATAATGATGATGAGGATGATGATGATTATAATGATGTTGATCATTATGATGATCACGATGATGATTATGTTCATGATGATGATCATGATCGTGAAGATGATGATCATGATCATAATGATCATGACGATGATGATGATGACGATCATGATGATGATGATCATGATGACGATGACCATGATGATGATGATCATGATCCTGATCATAATGATCATGATCATGATCATGATCCGGATCATGATGATCATGATCATGATCATAATGAAGATAATGATCATGATCATGGTGACGATCGTGATTATGATGATGATGATGGTCATCATAATGATCACGATCTTGATGATAATCATGATGATGATGAAGATGATGCGATGATAATCATGATCATGATCATGATCATAATGATAATGATGATGATCCTGATCATGATCATGATCATAATGATGATGGTGATGATAATGATGATCATGATCATGATGATGATCATGATTCTGATGATGATGATGATCATGATCATATGATGATGATAATCATTACGATCATGATGATCATGATCATGACGATCATGATGATCATGATGATGATGATCATCATGATCATGATGATCACGATGATGATGATGCTGATCACGATTACAATGATCATGATGATAGTCATGATCGTGATGATGGTGATGATGATGATGATGATCATGATGATGACGACAATCATGATGATGATGATGATCATGATAGTGATGATGATGACCATGATGATGATGATGAACATGAAGATGATCATGATGGTCATGATCACGATAATGATGATGATCATGAAGATGATCATGATAATGATGATGATCATCATCATCATGATGATGATGATGAAGACAATGATGATGATCGTGATCATGATGATCATGATCATGATCATGATCATGATGGTCATGATGAAGATGATGATCATGATCATGATGATGATTATGATCATGATGATCATGATGATGATCATGATGCTGATCATGATCATGATGGTCATGATGATGATGAATATGATGATGATCATGATGATGATGATGATGATGATGATCGTGATGATGATGATCATGACGATGATGATGATGATGACCATGATGATGATGTTGATGATGATCGTGGTCATGATATGATGATGATCATGATGATGATGACCATGATGATGATGATCATGATCATGATCATGATGATCATGATGATGATTATAATGATCATGATGATGATCGTGATCATCATGATCATCATGATGATGATCATCATGATGAAGAAGATGATGATGATCATGATAATGATCATGATGATGAGGATGATGATGATTATAATGATGTTGATCATTATGATGATCACGATGATGATTATGTTCATGATGATGATCATGATCGTGATGATGATGATCATGATCATAATGATCATGACGATGATGATGATGACTATCATGATGATGATGATCATGATGATGATGACCATGATGATGATCATGATCCTGATGATGATGATCATGATCATGATGACGACCGTGATTATGATGATGATGATCATCATCATTATGATCATGATCATGATGATAATCATGATGATGATGAAGATGATGCGATGATGATCATGATCATGATCATAATGATGATGGTGATGATCATGATGATGATGATCATTATGATGATAATGATGATCATGATCATGATGATGATAATGATTCTGATGATGATGATCATCATGATCATATGATGATGATAATCATGATGATGATCATGATGATTGTGATCATCATCATCATGATGATGACCATGATAATGATCATGACGATCATGATGATCATGATTATAATGATCATGACGATCATGAAGATCATGATGATGATGATCATCATTATCATGATGATCACAATGATGATGATTATGATGATGATCACGATCACAATGATCATGATGGTAGTCATGATCGTGATGATGGTAATGATGATGATGATGACCATGATGATGATGACGATCATGATGATGATGATGATCATGATAGTGATGATGATGATGATGAACATGATCATGATCATGATAATGATAATGACAACGATGATCATGATCACGATAATGATGATGATCATGAAGATGATCATGATGATGATGATGATGATCATGATCATGATGATCGTGATGAAGACAATGATGATGATCGTGATCATGATGATGATGATCATGATCACGATCATTATCATGATGGTCATGATGAAGATGATGATCATGATCATGATGATGATTATGATCATGATGATCATGATGATGATCATGATGCTGATCATGATCATGATGGTCATGATGATGATGATGATGATCATGAAAATGATTATGATGATGATGATGATCATGATGATGATGATGATGATAATCATGATTATGATCATGAAGATGATGATGATGATGATGATGATAATCATGATGAAGATTGTGATGATGATCGTGATGATGATTATGATGATGATGATGATCATGACGATGATGATGTTGATCGTGATGATGATCATGATCTTGATGAAGATCATGATGTTGATCATGATGATGATCATGATGATGATGATGATAACAATGACGATGATGATCGTGATCATATGATGATGATAATCATGATGATGATGATCATGATGATGATTATCATGATGATGATCATGACGATCATGATGATGATCATGATGATGATCATGATGATGATCATGGTGATAATGATGATGATCATGTTCACGATGATCACGATCATGATTATTATGATGACGATGATGATTATGATCACGATCATGATGATGATTATGATGATCACGATAATGATCATGATGATGATGATGATCATGATGATGATGATCGAACTATCTAATATTATAAAAGGTAAATGAAAATAAAGAAAAGAGAACAGAAGATAAAGATGTTGTGGGAATGGCAAAGAGAAAAAGAGCCACAAGTCGGCCCAAAAAAGCTCTTGCAAAAAGCATTAAAGAAATAGTGCTAATCTAAAAATAACTTTTTTTTTCTTAGGAAGCTTGCCCCAATATTGGTTAGTTGTGGCATCCAAATGATCTAAAGGTCGAATCTGTTGCTTTGCTATTTGGGAACGTGTAATCGGTTTAATATGATGATGATCATGATGATGATAATGATAATGATGATCATTACGATGATGATCGTGATGATGATCATGATGACGATCTTGATGATGATCGAGATCATCATGATGACGATCATGATGATGATGATGATCATCATCATGATGAAGAAGATGATGATGATGATGATGATGATGATAATGATGTTGATCATGATGATAATCACGATCATGATGATCATGATGATGATCATGATGATGATGATTATGTCCATTTTGATGATCATGATCGTGATGGTGATGATCATGATGATCATGATGATCATGATCATAATGATCATGATGATGATGATGACGATCATGATGATGATGACCACGATGATGATGATCATTATCATAATGATGATAATCATGACGATGATGATAATGATGATGCTGATGATGATCATGATGATGATGATGATGTGATGATGATGATGACGATGATGATGATCATGTTGACGATGATGATCATGATCATAATGATAATGATGATGATCATGATCATGATGATGATGATCATGATGATGAGGTGATGATCATGATGATGACGATCGCGATGATGATCATTATAATGATGATGATTATCATAATCATGATTATGATGTGATCACGATGATGATCGTTATGATGATGATGATGATGATGATCATGATCATCATTATGATGATAATGTTGATCTTGATCATGATGATGATGATTACCATGATGATGATGATCATGATCATGATCCTGATGAAACTCATAACGATCATGATCATGACGATAATGATCATGATAATGATGATGATGATGATCATGATCATGATGATCACGATGATGATCACGATCTCAATGATGATGATGATCATGATGATGATGACGATCATGATGATGATGATCTGGATCACGATGATGATGATCACGATGACGATGATCATGATGATGATGATTATGATGATCATAATGATCATGATGGTCATGATAAAGATGATGATCATGATCACGATGGTCATGATGAAGATACTGATCATGATCATGATCATGAAGATCATGATGATGATCATGACGATGATCATGATCATGATGGTTATAACGTAGATGATGATCATGATCATGATGATGATGATCATGATAATGATCATGATCATGATCACGAAGATGATCATGATGATGATTATGATGATCATTATGATGATCATGATGATCATGATGATGATGACCATGATGATGATGATCATGATCATGATGATGATAATCATGATGATGATGATAATGATGATGCTGATGATGATCACGATGATAAACATGATGATGATGATGATGATAATGATCATGATCATGATGATGATGATCATGATGATGATGGTGATAACCATGATGATGATGATCACGATGATGATCATTACGATGATGATGATGATGATCATGATCATGATTATGATGATCATGATCATGATCGCGATCATGATGATGATCAAGATCTTGATGATGATGATGACCATGATGATGATTAACATGATCATATGATGATGATAATCATGATGATTATGATCATGATCATATGATAATGATAATCATGATGATTATGATGATGATGATGATCATGATAATGATGATGATGATGATCATGATCATGATGATGATGATGGTCATGATGATGATCATGATCATGATCATGATGAAGATGATGATGATGATCGTGATGATGATTATGATGATGATCATGATGATAATGATGCTTATCATGATGTTGATAATGAACTTGATAATGATTATCATGATGATGACGACCATGATGATGATGATCATGATAGTGATGATGATGATGACCGTGATGATGATGATCATGATAGTGATGATGATGGTAATGACCTTGATGATGATAATGATGATCATGATCATGATCATGATGATGATAATAATGATGATGAAGATGATGATGATCATGATCATGATCATGATGATCACGATGATTATGATGATGACGATTATGGTGATGATGATCATGATTATGATGAGCATGATGATGATAATGATGAAGATGATAATCACGATGATGATGATCATGATGATGCTGATGATGATGATGATGATGATGATGATCATGATAATAATAACGATGATCATGATCATAATGATGATGATTATGATGATGATGATGATGATGAAGATCATGATGATAATGATAATGATGATGGTGATGATGATGATCATGATGATCATCATGATCAATGATCATCATGATGATGATCATCATCATGATGATCATGATGAAGATGACGATGATCATGTTGATGATCATGATCATGATGATCATGATGATGATCATTATGATGATGATGATGATGATGATGAAAACGGTGATCATGATCATGATGATCACGATGATGATGATTATCATGACCATGACGATGATGATCTTGATGATGAAAATGATGATAATAATGGTGATAATGATGATAATAATGATGATCATGATCATGATCATGATCATTATGATGATGATGATGATCACGATGATTACGATGATGATGACCATGATGATTATCATGATTATGATGACCATGATGATGATGATGATGAAAATGATAATCACGATGATGATGATCATGATGATGCTAATTGAATAACAATTGAATAACACAACAGTTTCAAGCTAACCCAATCAACAACAAAAATTAGAAAAACCCACAACATAAAAACGTCACAATACTTTAAACATAAACTAATAAGTAAACCTAGAGACATACCAAAATAAAGGACCAACTGAACCAAAGCAAATTTAGCAAATTCAACAGCAATTCATGATACAACAAGTCAAGTAGAAGCGTTAATGAGACTAAAAACAGGGCATGGACAGAAATACACCATTGAACTTTAGAAAAATTACCTGAAGAGTTTTTCTCATAGGAAGTGACAACTCCTGCCTCATGGTCATGGTCATCTTCATGATCATCATCATCATGGTCATCATCATCATGATCATCATCATCATCATCATGATCATCATCATGGTAATCATCATCATCATCACCATCTTGATCATCATCATCATGATCATCATCATCATAATCATCATCATCATCATCATCATCATTATCATCATCATCATCATCATTATCATCATAATGATCATCTTCATGATCATCATGATCATGATCATCATCATCATCATGATGATCATCATCATCATCCACTACAAGAAAATGGGCCAATAATGATAGGAAATCCTGTCATTAAAGCTTAAAATACTATCATTAAAAACAAATAATGACAGGAATTTTCCTGTCATAACCCTGTCATAAAAGCTTCTCTAGCTAATGATCATTAATGACAAGGGAAGGATCCTGTCATTATTGTTGGTGTTCCTTTAATGAGAGGCTTATGCCTCTCATTAAAATTATTTTCAAATATTAATATGTCCTCTCATTAATTATGATTTTCCTCACATTAAATGATACAATAATGACAAGAAATGTTCTCATTAAATCCTTATTTAGCTCTCATTAAATAATTAATTAAATTAATATTTAATCATAAAACTTCTTAAGTTAACATAACATTCTTAAAATGATAATTAAATTACAGAATTAAACGTTCAAAGTACAATACATCAAAAGTAACACGGTGCCAGAAATTACAAAAGCTATCCTCTAAAAGAATATTAGTGTACGCATGGTCAAATTACAACTTCCAAATGTGGCTACATGCACATAAAAGCATGTTAGTAAACAAGTTATTAACCTGAGAAGCTAGCAACATACAAGAGGTAGTGGAACCGAAAGGAAAATTTTCACCACTACATATCTCAGCTCCCCATTTATGTGTGCAACCCAAAAAAAAGGACCAGCAACGAGGTAGAATGCGTCAACCATCAAAAAGTAGCAAGATCCAGGGTAAAACAAACCCAGAGCAGCATGTGCTAGATTAGAAATGAATATCCATAAAAAAACATGAGACTTTAATCAGAATTAGAATATATAATGAGCAAGCCAAAATCAGTGGCAAAATCTAATAAAATGGGAGAAAGAACAAGAATTAAAAAATTCAGTGAGGCATTAACCCAATTAGTATATAAGAAATCAAACAAATAGAAGACACAAAGTAGAAAGAACTATAAGATTTTACAGTAGCGTCAATCCAGCGTGTATACATAAAATGGTATAAGCAATCAAACAAAAATATAGAATCCAAAGGAAGGGGAAACAACACACTAGTAGCAGCAGAAGCTACCAACGAGAAAGTACAAGCAGTTTAACAAATATAACAGCAACCAAAACGAGTAGTACATGGGATTTTGCAACTAGGCTGTGAAAACCATATAAAAAATAACAACATAGAAAACTAGCGACAAAAAAGGCCCAACTAAAACCAACAATTGAATAACACAATAGTTTCAAGCTAACCCAATCAACAACAAAAATTAGAAAAAACCCACAACATAAAAACGTCACAATGCTTTAAACATAAACTAATAAGTAAACCTAGAGACATACAAAAATAATGGAACAACTGAATCAAAGCAAATTTAGCAAATTCAACAGCAATTCATGAAACAACAAGTCAAGTAGAAGCATTAATGCGACTAAAAACAGGGCATGGACAGAAATACACCAAGTCTTTGTAGATAAAAGCATGGATAAGACATGCACCATCTCTAAAAAAAAGCAACAAAAAATTCCATACTAACAAAATTTGCCTGATAAGTAGCAATAATCACACTTATATAAACCTAGTTCAAAAATCTGCCTCATAGTTAACAACAATCAATATTTAGCGTCATTGAACTTTAGAAAAATTACCTGAAGAGTTTTTCTCATAGGAAGTGACAACTCCTGCACACGCCATTGAGAATTAATGTAGAAGTTCAATACTAAGGATTACCTAGTTAAATTAGTGAGCAGAGTAGTCTACATGCTGTTATTAATGAAGATCATGAGCAACATCTCTCTACACCAAAAAAGAATAATCCAAATAAATTATCAAATCACAAAAGAGAAAATCAAGTTAACATGAGAATGTCCCCCATGAAGTTTTTCAACACTCAAAAATAAGAAAAAGTTCTTGCATTACCAAAGCTCTTAACCAAAGGCCTGCAAGAATTACTAGCAATATCAATGTTCTTACTTCTAAACCATACTCTTTTCAAGCTGTTTTTCTAAAAAAGTAAATAAGTACAGGTGCCACAAATAAATATAAAAGAGTTTATATGTTCTATTTAAAATGTAAAGTACATGAAACTAAATTATTATCATATAAATCTGCTACTAAAATCAAAGACTGCAAAGAAGCAATTCAAAACATCTTACTATAATATAAACTAGTTACTTCTGCTAAGAGAAAAAATTGCAAAATAGAAATTTAATGTCTTACTTGGGTACTGCTCTTACTTCTTTTGTACGCAGTGATTTTATCTGTGGGAATAATTATAAGAAATTCATAAAAATAATAAAATGAAATCAATACAATAGCAAAATTATAAATGAAAGATGAATGAACTTTAAAAAAAAATTCTAAAACTATAAAGAAAAAGAAAAGTATGACATTAAAATTACAATAATTAGATGTGGTTTTTCTACCTTCTTTGTGTTTTCTCTTGTTCTTAGTAGCTGGTATGTCGACTATCATTGGATCCAAATCTGTCCTTTTCCAATGATCGAAACCTGCTGCATTTGATGTGGTTGCATAATTACACTCAAAATTGAAAGACTCATCATGTTGATAGGCTTCACCAACTTCATCTTCGTTGATATCCACATCATCAATTGGTTGTGCTATCTCATATAGATCTCGAGGTTTTGTTTTAAGAACAACGCTCCAGCCTTTGTTCATGTTATCAATCGCATAAAACACTTGGGAAGCTTGTGTGGCCAAAATAAATGGCTCATTTACTTTCAGAAATCAACAAGAATTAATGCTAGTGAATCCATATTCATCTACTTTGATTCCTTCCTCATTGTCATACATATCAAACCATCTACACTTAAATAAAACCACACGTTTTCCACCAAGATATTGCACTTCAATGATCTCTGTCAACACACCATAATAGTCAATATAATCTGGTCCACTACCTATATTACCAATCACACACACACCTGAGTTTTGGGTTTTACAATTTTTATCACAAGCTTCAATTAGAAACCCATATCCATTGCTCATATAACCATTAAAGCATTTAACATATTTAGAAGGACTACGAGCCAAGGATAATAACTCATCAGATTTAGCACTTTTGTCATAGATTTGCAAGTTTTCAGCCTACACACAAATTACAATTAATTAACCATAAAATTTAAACTAGTTAAAAATAACTGAGTAATAAATAATAAAACATAGATATACTCACTTTATTTCTCAACTAACGAATAAAATTGACATTCCGCCCATCATCATTTGTGCTCTTTGTATTATTTGATTGCTCTTGGGTGTACTCTCTGCATATAACTTTAATGAGATTGCATATATTTATATATGTGCTTATGTGTGAGAAAAAAATATAAAAGAGCAAAGTCAATTGTACTTACTTGAAAAATGGTTGTATCTCATCGCAGTTCTTCAAAATATAAATGTGAGCTTTCTCCACCTCATCATCATCAAGAATATAGTTGGAACCAGCTCCTAATGGACGTCCACATTGAGAAAAGATGGACATTTCACCTTCAGAATTATGAAATCCACCATCATAGTTTCGTTCAGGTTCATTGAATTTAGTCTTTCTGTCATTCAAATACCTTGAACAAAAAATCATACACTCCTTTGCAATATAGCCTTCTGCTATGGATCCTTCCGGACAAGCCATGCTACGAATCAATTGTTTTAATTCATACAACATGCGCTAAATAGGATACATCCATCGATACTGGACTGGCCCACCAATTTTTTTTTCATATATCAAATGAATAGGCAAATGTACCACAATATCAGAAAAGAAAGGTGTAAATACTTGTTCCAGCTTGCAAAGTGTAATGGTAATTTGAGACTCCATGTTTTCTAACTCATCAACTCTCAATCTCTTAGATCCCAAGCTAGTAAAGAACAAACTCAACTCAATAAGCAGTTCACATACAAATTTAGGGAGAAGACCACGTATTCCAAGAGGTAGTAGATGTTGTAAAAGTACATGGCAATCATGACTTTTCAAACCAGAAATTTTATGCTCATTCAGCTTAACACTTTGAGATATATTTGATGAATACCCATCTGGAACTCTTAATTTCTTAAGAAAAGAGCAAAACAAGTGTTTCTCCTTTTTTGATAGTGTGTAACATGCAACCGGCAACTCTAGTGATGATAATCATGATGATGATGATCATGATGATGATAATGATGATGCTGATGATGATCATGACGATGATGATGATGTGATGATGATAATGATGATGATCATGATCATGATCATAATGATAATGATGATGAACATGATCATGATCATGATCATGATGGTGATGATCATGATGATGATGAAAATGATCATGATCATGATCATGATGGTGATGATCATGATGATGATCATGATGATGACGATCACGATGATGGTCATTATGATGATGATGACAATGATGATGATGATCATGATGATCATGATCATGATGATCATGATGATGATGACCATGATGATGATCATGATCATATGATGATGATAATCATGATGATAATGATCATGATGATTATGATGATGATAATCATGATGATTATGATCATCATCATGATGATGATAATGACCATGATGATGATCATGACGATCATGATGACCATGATGATGATGATGATCATGATGAAGATCATGACGATCATGATGAAGATAATGATGATGATCATGATCACGATGATCACGATCATGATGATCACGATGAAGATGATGATGATGATCACGATCACGATGATCGTGATGATGATCATGATCGTGATGATGGTGATGAGGATCATGATGGTGATGGAGATGACGATGATGACCATGATGATGATGATGATCATGATGATGATGATGATCATGATGACGATGACCATGATGATGACGATCATGATCATGATCATGATCATGATCATGATGATGATGATGATCATGATGATGATCATGATCAGCATCATCACGATCATCATGATGAAGACGATCATGATGATGATGATGACCATGATGATGATGATGTTGATGATGATCATGATGATAATCATGATAATGATAGGGGTCGTGATGATGATCACGATCATGATCATGATGAAGATGATGATGATGATCGTGATGATAATTATGATGATATCATGATCATGACGATAATGATGCTGATCATGATAACGATCATGATCTTGATGATGATGATCATGACCATGATGATGATGATCTTGATGATGATGATCATGATCATGATGATGATCATGATCATGATGATCATGATGATAATGATGATGATGACCATGATGATGATGATCGTGATCATATGATGATGATAATCATGATGATGATGATTATGATGATGATCATAATCATGATCATGATCATGATGATCATGATAATGATGATAATGATGATGAACATGATGATCATGATGATGATGATCATGAAGATGTCATGATGATGATGATGATCATCATGATAATGATGATGATCATGACGATGATGATAATGATCATCATCATAACCATGATGATGATCATGACGATCATGATGATGATGATGATGATGATAATGATTATCATGATGATGATGATCATGATGATGATGACCATGATGATGATGATCATGATGATGATGGTCATGATGATGATGATGATGATGATGATGATGATCACGATTATAATGACCATGATGATGATGATCATGATCATGATATCGATCTTGATGATGATCAAGATGATGATCACGATGACAATGATCATGACGATCATGATGATGATCATGATCGTGATGATGATGATGATGATGGTGATGATGATCATGATTGTGATGATGATCATAATCATGATGATCACGATGATGATCATGATCGTGATGATGATGATGATCATCATCATCATAATGATTATGATCATGATTATAATGATGATGACGACCATGATATTGATGATGATGATCATGATGATGATGATCATCATGATCATGATGTTCATGATGATGATGATCATGATGATGGTGTTCATGATGATGATGATCATGATGATGGTGATCATGATCATGATGATAATGATGATGATCATGATGATCATGATGATGATGGTCATGATATGATGATGATCATAATGATGACCATCATGATGATGATCAATGATCATGATGATGATCGTGATCATCATGATAATGATGATGGTGATCATCATGATGAAAAAGATGATGATGATCATGATGATGATAATGATGATTAGGATGATGATGATTATAATGATGTTGATCATTATGATGATCACGATGATGATTATGTTCATGATGATGATCATGATCGTGATGATGATGATCATGATCATAATGATCATGACGATGATGATGATGACGATCATGATAATGATGATCATGATCACGATGACCATGATCGTGATCATCATGATCAGGATCCTGATCATGATCATAATGAAGATAATGATCATGATCATGATGACGATCGTGATTATGATGATGATGATGGTCATCATCATGATCATGATCTTTATGATAATCATGATGATGATGAAGATGATGCGATGATGGTCATGATCATGATCATGATCATAATGATAATGATGATGATCCTGATCATGATGATGATGGTGATGATCATGATGATGATGATCATTATGATGATAATGATGATCATGATCATGATGATGATCATGATTCTGATGATGATGATCATCATCATCATCATGATGATGATCATTATTCTGATGATGATCATGATCATGATCATATGATGATGATAATCATGATGATGATGATCATGATGATTGTGGTCATCATCATCATGATGATGATCATAATAATGATCATGACGATCATTATGATCATGATGATGATGATGATCATGATCATGACAATCATGATGATCATGATGATGATGATCATCATGATCATGATGATCACGATGATGATGATGATGATGATCACGATCACAATGATCATGATGATAGTCATGATCGTGATGATGGTGATGATGATGATGATGATCATGATGATGACGACGATCATGAGGATGATGATGACCATGATAGTGATGATGATGACCTTGATGATGATGATGTACACGATCATGATCGTGATAATGATAATGACGACGATAATCATGATCACGATAATGATGATGATCATGAAGATGATCATGATGATGATGATGATCATGATGATCATGATGAAGACAATGATGATGATCGTGATCATGATGATCATGATCATGATAATGATCATGATCATGATCATGATGGTCATGATGAAGATGATGATCATGATCATGATGATGATAATGATCATGATGATCATGATGATGATCATGATGATGATGATCATGATGATGATCATGATCATGATGGTCATGATGATGATGAATATGATGATGATCATGATGATGATGATCATGATGATGATGATGATGATGATGATGATGATGATGATGATGATGATCATGAAAATGATCATGATGATGGTGATGATGATGATTGATTGTCGTCATTTTCACCTAAGTTTTAGTGTCTTTATGTGTGTATTTTCGGATGTTTTTATCCGTATTTGTGTTAAGTTTGGTGGAGTTATTGTTGTTTTGAGGAAAGTGGTACGAACTTATAGAATTGTGTAAATGAGCTTGAATATGTGTAAAACAGGTCATGGAACGAACAAAAACGGGGTCGGGAGCGAAAGGGAGACGAAGAATAGGCCAGGCAGCTGCACGGGCCGTGCGCGGAACACGGCCCTGTAGCAGCTGGCCGTGTAATGTCATCAGAGCACGCTGCTCGCCCAGGGATTTAACCGTGCGCCGGTGCACGGGCCGTGTGATGCTACACGCCCCGTGTGCGGAGCTCGGCCCTGTAAGAAGAAGCCGTGTATTGTCGTCAGAACGTGCTACACGGCCATGATCAAGGCCGTGTATTGCAGCTCGAGCCGTGTCCGGAAGCACGCACAAAACGCCAAAGTAGGTGTGCCCTACACGGGCCGTGTACTGCAGCACGGGCCGTGTAGGTGCAAAATCCTGTGTAATTTTCAGAAAGTTCCGGAAGCTTCTAGAAGGTCCATAAGTGATATAAAACCATGATTTGTGCGAAATTAGAGGGGGAGATACACATTAGATCAGATTGAGAGCAGTTACACACAATCCACACCATATTTCCTCACAAACTAGATCTACAAGCCATCTACACCATCTTAATCCATCAATTCACCTTGATCTTCATAAATCCATCCATACATCCATCCCTTCCATCATCTAAGAAGAGAAAATCAGATTTGTTTGAAGAATTTGGCATGATCAAGGAAGAAGGAGTCTACCTTCAAGGGGAAGCTCAATCTCTTTTATTTTGCTACTTTCTTCATTTTATTGCTCATATGGAGCTTGTATTGGATTGTAGCCAATTTGCAATAAATATTTGTGGCTAGTCCTCAAGTGAGGCTAGCAATATGATTGGTTAGGAAATATGTAGATTTTTGCACTATTAAAGCTTGATGAATTGATTGTTATGATTACTTTCTATCATGAATTCTTATTCTCATTTGATGCATGATGTGTGTGGTTAAATTCTCTATGCATAGTGTTAGGATGGCCATTCCAATATTATGTGTGGTGATTTAATTGAATCATTGATTGTATTAGGTGACTTGGTTAGTATGAGGGGAGGAAAGCCATTCCCTCCAAGTGCTTAGAACCTCATGATAGAACATTAGTGATGAATTAGTGAGGGGAACCAACTTATGATCATAGTACCCATGAGGGAATTGAGAGTAAGACAATCTTAGGAGATTTAAACTTGTAAAAGAGTTGAGAACCTAATCACCTTGGCCATAGGGGTTAGGGGTACAATTGTGATTGCCCTTAGTATCATAACTTGAAAGTCATCAATGCTTGAGTAAGTGTGAAGTCTACATAAGACCTTGACCATGATGTTGCTAGCCTTGCTCTCTTTTTAGATATACTTCATCCATTCCATCTCATCTTGCTACTTGATTTGATTGATATTTGTTATAATTAGTTGCTTGTCTAGTTCATTAGTTAATTGATAGAGTAATCATAGTTCTTAAATCAAAACCTTATCTTGATCATCCTTACAAAACATAAATCAATGGAAAATCCGGATACAACTTGAGTTTACCTTTTCCCTTGGGACGACAATACTATAAATTTTGCACTTGGTCACGCGGATACAACAGCGATAGAGTACACTTACTCTTGACATTTCACTAGAAATGCGATTAAGTTCATGGCGCCGCTTGCCGGGGAAATGTTAAACTTGTGGTTGTAACGAGTTTGAAGTTGATTAGTCTTGATAAGGATATTTCTTTCATTTGTATAGTTGTTTACTTGTCTTAGTTACTTGGAGAGCTAATTTTAGAATTCTTGTAGGTACATGCAAACTCGTTCAAGGTCTCAATCTATTGAACCTTTGAATTTGGAATTAGAAGCTACCTTAAGAAGACAAAGAAGAGGAGTGTTGGAACCAACGAAAGAAAATATGGAAGAAGTAAGGGATAATGCAAATATGGTTGATGAAGAAGGTAATTTGAGAAATTTTCAAGGTGGTGATAATGCTAGAGGAGGTTTTGGTAATCAAGAATATGTGCCACAAGTTTATGCTCAACAAATGCACTTGCAAAACCAACAATTGCAAGCTATTATTCAAAACTTGTTGGCACAACAAGAAGCAAGGAATGATCCTCCGATAGTGCAAAATCAACCTCGTAGAAATGGGAATAATGGAGTGGGAATGAACATCCGAGATCACTTCCAACCGCAATATGGAAACTATGTTGTGGGACCACCGGTGAATGTTAATCATTTTGAGATCAAGACGGGATTGATCAACATGGTGCAAGCAAACCAATTTGGTGGTGGTACTATGGAGGATCCAAATGCTCACTTAGCCCAATTTACGGAGTTAGCAAATACGGTCAAGATAAATGGGGTAAGTGAGGATATTATTAAATTGAAGCTCTTCTCGTTTTCATTACGAGATAGAGCTAAGGCTTGGTATCATACTTTACCACCGGGATCCTACAACACATGGAGAGAGTTGGCACAAAGATTCTTGAGCAAGTATTTCCCACCATCGAAGATGTTGCATCTAAAAGGTCAAATATTGCAATTTAAGCAAATGCCTCTTGAAACTTTTAGTGAGGCTTGGGACCGATTCAAAGAAATGCTAAGGAAATGCCCACAACACGGATTTCCCGAAGATCAACAAGTAGGATTTTTCTATGCCGGTTTGAATGGAAGTGAAAGGATGCTTGTTGATGCTTCATCGGGAGGTTCGATTTTGGGGCAAACTCCGGAAAGAGCAATTGCCATATGTGAAGAAATAGCTTTGAATACGGGACATTGGGCCATGGATAGAGTTGCGGGCTTATATGAAAAAGAGAAGATTGCTAAGATGGAAGAAGTGTGCTTGCAACAAGTGAAAAAGGTGGAGGTGCCTAATGAAGATGTAACCGACAGAGCAATAACTGAGATACTAAAAAGGATGAATGCTAGTATGCAAGTGACTCCAACATCTACACCAATGGTGAATCAACAAGTGCTAGCTAATCCTCCGCATGTGATGTCATTACCTTTGATGAATCAACAAGTGTTTCCTAATTTTCAACAAGGTGTATCTACACCAAGTATGGGTCAATCTTCTCAAAGTTGTCAAATGCCTACTTCTATACCTCAACAAGGTATGTCCCCTAATTCTTGGAGCCCATCAGAGATGACACTTGAGGAAGTTGCCTTCATGCAAGGAAGGAACTTCCAAGGAAATTACGGTGGGAATTTTGGGAATAATGGAGGAGGATATCCACAAAGGCAAGGAGATTGGGGGCAAGGTAACTTTCAAGGGAATTTCAATCAACCCCGGAGATATGAAAATTTGTCGTATGGGAATCAAAGTAATGCACTCACATTGCCACCGGGCATTCATCCGGGGGAGAAGGCTCCAAATGAAGAAGGAAAGTCTACATTGTCTACATTGGAGGATAAAATGACTAAGATGTTTGAGTTTATGAAGCAAAGAGATGAGGTAAATGAGAATTGATTCAAAGCAATTGAGACTCACATTAGTCAAATTGCAAGTGAAAGGGGTAATGTTCATCACCAAGGGAAGTTTCCATCCACAACCATTACTAATCCGAAGGAACAATGTAAGGTGATTGAACTTCGTAGTGGAACAAAATACGAAGGGCCTTCAATGCCAATGGAAGTAGAGGAGGTGGATTGTGAACTTGAGCCTATGGAAAGTTTGGGTGAAGAAGGGAAAGAGAAAGAAGTTGATATTGTTGAAAAAGGTGAAAGTACCCCTACATTTGAAGAAGAAAAAGTAAAGTCTCCAAAGAAATGGGAAAGATGTAGAGAAGCAAAACGGAAAGAGAGAGAGGAAAAGTTTGAAAGAGATGAATGGGGGATTCCTAAGTTGCCCATGGCAATCCCGTTTCCACAAAGATGCTTGAAAAAGGGATTAGAAGAGAAATTTGCCAAGTTTGTTGAAATGTTGAAGAAGATACATGTGAATATGCCTTTTGCGGAGGTCTTACTTCAAATGCCCAACTACGCCAAATTTTTGAAGGATATCTTGTCAAAGAAAAGAAGCTTGGGAGAATTCGAAACGGTGAACCTTACGGAGGAATGTAGTGCAATCTTGCAAAAGAAACTTCCCCCTAAATTGAAAGATCCGGGGAGTTTCACTATTCCTTGTGAGATGGGAGAGCAAAGGAATTACAAAGCTTTATGTGATCTAGGGGCAAGCATTAACTTAATGCCCTTATCAATCTTCAAAAAGTTGGGTATTGGTGAGGTCAAACCGATGTCGGTTACACTTCAATTAGCCGATCGGTCGTTGACACATCCCAAGGGAATAGTGGAAGATGTTTTGATCAAAGTTGGCAAGTTTGTGTTCCCCGTTGATTTTGTGGTACTAGATATGGCTGAAGATGATAGTGTCCCATTGATACTTGGACGTCCATTTCTTGCCACTGGGAAAGCATTGATAGATGTGGAGAAAGGGGAGCTAACGTTGAGGGTGAATGAGGATGAAGTCATATTTTCTTTAAGTGAGGCTATGAGGTATCCTAGGGAGGAATGTGGAAGAGTGGAGGTTATTGACGACATGGTTGAAGAGCATATGTATCACCTTCCCTCCAAGGACCCTTTGGAAATCATCATAAGCCACTCTTATTTTCTTGAATCTATAAAAGTTAAATCTTCTTTTGGTGTAGAAAATGATAAAATAATTGATGAATTGCATGGTTTAAATGCTTGTAGGGCACTCACAAAAGAGGAAGCAAAGGAGGTAAAGGTAGAGAAACTTGATGAAAAGCCATTTTTGGAAGTGCAAGAGAAGAAGAAGGTAGAGTTGAAACCATTGCCGGATCACTTAAAGTATGCTTACTTGGATAAAGATGAAACGTATCCGGTAATTGTATCCTCTTCCCTTAATGATTTAGAAGTAGAAAAATTGCTACGAGTCTTAAGAGATCATAAGTCATCTATTGGTTGGAGCATTAAAGATTTGAAAGGTATTAGTCCATCTATGTGCATGCATAAGATCCATTTGATTGATGATGAAAAGTCTTGTGTGCAAAACCAACGCAGATTAAATCCTATAATGCAAGAAGTGGTAAGGAAAGAGGTGTTAAAATGGCTTGATGCGGGAATAATCTTTCCAATTAGTGATAGTCAATATGTAAGTCCTCTACATGTAGTGGCAAAGAAAGGTGGTATGACAATTGTTAGATCCGATACAAATGAAACAATTGCCACTAGAACTATCACGGGTTGGAGAGTATGTGTTGACTATCGTAAGTTGAATGAGAATACTCGTAAAGATCATTTCCCATTACCATTCATAGATCAAATGTTGGATCGTCTTGCGGGGCATGAGTACTATTGTTTTCTTGATGGTTATTCCGGGTACAATCAAATATTGATTGCACCGGAAGATCAAGAGAAGACAACGTTCACTTGTCCCTATGGTACATTTGCATTTAGAATGATGCCATTTGGTCTATGCAATGCCCCTGCCACTTTCCAGCGTTGTATGATGGCAATCTTTGATGGTTTAATTGAAAATATTATGGAGGTGTTTATGGATGATTTTTCCGTGTATGGATCTTCTTATGATATTTGTTTAACTAATCTCACGATTGTGTTGCAGAGGTGTGAAGAGTCGAGTCTTGTGCTAAATTGGGAAAAATGCCACTTTATGGTGACCGATGGGATAGTCTTGGGACATCATATTTCAAAGCATGGGTTAAAAGTGGATAGAGCTAAAGTAATAGCCATAGAACGTCTACCCCCTCCTACTAGTGAGAAGGGAGTGAGATCGTTCTTAGGACATGCGGGCTTTTATAGACGCTTCATTAAGGATTTTTCCAAAATTGCTAAACCCCTTTGTAAATTGCTTGAAAAAGATTGTCCATTTAACTTTGATGATGAGTGTTGTGTGTCATTTCAGGTGCTTAAGGATGCTCTCACTTCATCTCCGATCCTCATTACCCCGGATTGGAGTTTACCATTTGAACTTCATTGTGATGCTAGCGATCAATCCATTGGAGTGGTGTTGGGGCAAATGAGAGAGAAGAAGTTTAGAGCAATCTATTACGCCTCAAAGACATTGAATTCGTGCCAAATTAACTACACCACAACGGAGAAGGAATTTTTAGCCGTAGTGTATGCTTTTGAGAAGTTTTGACCATACTTGGTTGGAACACAAACGATTGTCTACACGGATCACGCGGCTATAAAATACCTCATGAGTAAGAAAGATGCTAAACCTCGTTTAATTCGTTGGGTGTTGCTTTTGCAGGAATTTGATGTGGTCATCAAGGATAAAAAGGGTGTGGAGAATGTGATTGCGGACCATTTGTCTAGGGTAGAAAATGGAGGTGCAAATGAAGATTTGAAGCCTATTGGGGATGAGTTCCCGGATGAGGACATTTTACTACTAGAGGTCAAGCAAGTGAATACTCGCATGGTGAATGTGCCACCTTGGTACGCCGATTACGTCAATTTCTTTGTGTGTGGAATCAAGCCCACGTTGCTTAATGAGTACAAAGAAAAGAGGTTTCATGTTGAAATTAAGAAGTATTTTTTGGATGAGCCGTATTTGTTTAAAATTTGCAATGATGGAGTAATAAGGAGATGCGTAGCTGAAGAAGAAGTTATGGGGATTCTTGAACTGTGTCACTCGTCTTTGTGTGGAGGTCACTTTGCTCATCAAAAGACGGGGGCTAAGGTTTTACAATCGGGCTTTTATTGGCCAACATTGTTTAAGGATGCAAAGAAGTTTGTTGCAAAGTGTGATAGATGCCAAAGGATAGGGGGAATTGGCAAGAGAGATGAAATGCCCATGACCTTAAGGATTGATGTAGAAATTTTTGATGTATGGGGGATTGATTTTATGGGACCATTTCCCTCGTCTAAAGGATATGTGTACATCTTGCTAGCTGTGGATTATGTGTCCAAGTGGGTGGAGGCAATTCCCACGAAGACGAATGATGCTTTGATTGTGCAAAGGTTTTTGAAAAAGAACATTTTTGCTAGGTTTGGAGTTCCACGAGCTTTAGTGAGTGATGGAGGATCACACTTTGTAAACAAGTTGATGGAGAGTTTGTTGAAAAGATATGGAGTGAAACATCGAGTGGCTACACCTTACCACCCTCAAGCAAATGGTTTGGCGGAGGTCTCAAACCGCCAAATCAAGTTAGTTTTGGAGAAGACCATCAATGGAGGGAGGAAGGATTGGTCGGACAAGCTTGATGACGCTTTATGGGCTTATCGGACGGCTTTTAAGACCATTCTTGGTGTCTCACCGTATCAATTGGTCTATGGTAAAGCTTGTCATCTCCCCGTGGAGCTTGAACACCGTGCATTATGGGCTATCAAACGTCTTAATATGGACGAGGGGGAAAGTGGTCAAGCACGGTTGTTGAAGTTAGTTGAGTTGGAGGAGTTTAGAGGAAGAGCATTTGAAAACTCAAGTATCCATAAGGAAAATATGAAGAGATGGCATGATGCTAAGGTCAAGGAGAAGACGTTTGCTCTCGGGGATAAAGTGTTTGTATTCAATTCGAGGCTCAAGTTGTTTCCCGGAAAGCTTAAATCAAAATGGATGGGACCCTATGAAGTGCTTGAAGTGTTGAATGGACATACATTGAGGTTAAAGGGTCCAAATAATGAATTTGTGGTAAATGGTCATAGAGTGAAGCATTACCTATCTCCTTCTCAAAAGAAGACGGTGTATGTGGTTACTCTCTCTTCTTAAACTTCTTTTGAGTATTGGTTTAGTGTAGATTTTTTTTAGTTTTCTTGTAGATTTGGTATGAAGGTGGTTAAGCTCATGAGAAACGCATAAGAGAAAAGACACGGATGCTAAAGGTGAAATGATGATTGTATGCCTCACCACTCTTTACAAACTTAAATTTTAACACTTGTGTTAATTTGAGTTTGGGGGGAGGTTGCGTGGTGGTCACACTTGATCAATTGGAGCTTAAAGTAGGCATAAGAGGTGGAGAAGCATGAAGAGCATTGAGAAAACGAATAAGGTATGTCTCACCACTTTTGCAAACTTAATTTATAACTTGTTTCGATTTAAGTTTGGGGGGAGAGTGCGTGGTGTGATCTATACTTTGTTCAATTGATTGTGTTATCTTGTGTGATCTATACTTTGTTCAATTGATTGTGTTATCTTGTGTATATATATCATCATTACAAATTGGTCATTTTTTTGAAAAATTTTGAATATGTTTCTCATGAGTTAGGATAGTTTTGGTGTGTTTGGTGGTGTTTTGAGTACATTCTAATCCATTCTTGGTTATGAGTGTAGCATGGATAACATTGAGTAGTGTTTAAGCATGAATAGGGTATGTGAAGAGTGAAAAAACAGGGCAAGGATGGAGTGAAGCAAGAAAAATGAAGAACAGGGCAAACTGCTACACGGGCCGTGCGCTGTGCACGGCCCTGTAGCAGTTGGCCGTGTAGCGGGATCAGAACATGCTACACAGCCAGGATGATGGCCGAGTTACGCAGCTCGAGCCGTGCAGGAGAAACAGTACACGGGCCGTGTTCCGCACACGGCCCTGTAGCAGGTGGCCGTGTAAGGGGATCAGAACACGCTGCACGGCCTCACTTGAGGCCGTGCTGCATAACACGGGCCGTGTAGGGGTTCGACCAGGTTTTTAAAAGGGCTTTTCCGTAAGCATTCTACACACTCCCTTTCATCCGTACACATCCAATTCACTCCTCAAAGTACACAAATCTTCCACCAGGTTGGTTTTTGAAGGATTGTGAGTAAAGTTTGTCAAGTTTGCACACCAAATCACTTCTCCACATTCAATTGTTGAAAGGTATGACTTCTTGAACCAAAACTTTTGAATTTTGATATGAATTTAGTAAATTGATATATGGGCTTTGTTCTAATGTGAATTTTATGCTTAATTGATGATGTTCATACATGTTTTGAATAGAATTTTTGAATAAAGTGAATTAGGGTTCATGAGAAATTTGGGGATTTGTGTGAGAATGTTGAATTTGAATAATTGTGTTGTGCCAATTGACGAATTACATTAGTATGATGTTTATTTGTAAGAGATTAACTTTAGATATTGAGGATTTGGGCATGAGGATATGCAAATTTTATGTTGAGAGGATGTTTACATTTTGTGCATGCCAAGTGTTCGATGAAATGTCTAAAAGAGGAATTTGTTGGAAATTGATGGTCAAATGTGAATAGCATTTTAAGATGATTGAAGTGAGGATTCATATGTGTGATCATGAGTAGAAATTGGTTATAATTGTTGATAGTTGAGATGAATGGTGATAAGTTGTTAAGTGTGAATATATTTGATAAGTTGTATATTGCTTGTACATTGTAGATGGCTGAGAGGAGAGTTCGCCCAAGGACCGAGGATTTCGTTGTGATAACCGACCCTGAGGAGTTATCTAACTTGGATGCCCAGTTGTTTATTGAAGGAATTCATCCACAAGAATTTGGAGTTGAGTTCGAGGATTATTGGGGAAAGTATGTGATTCGCTGGCAAGTGCTAGCCCCGAAAGTCAAGGCTACTCGTTTCCAAGATACGGAAACGATGAGGGGATTAGGTATAGAGGAAGATCTGAGGAAGTTATTTCGCTTCTCTCAGATGGAAGCTTTCTTCGATAAGAGGCCGCCAACCTACTATCATCTCACTGCGGAATTCATGAGTACTTTACAAGTGAAGAAAGATAGGAATGGGTATCCACTGTGGGTGACTTTTCAGCTAGATAATGTGTTGAGGGAAAAGGTTCCATTGGCATTTTTGAATGAGTGTTTTGGGTGCCCGCCATGCGAATTCCATCGGAACTTTTATGCCGGAGGAACTTTCAATCAACAGGAATGGTGGTCAAGCCTTGTGAATGATGGAACTGAGAGAGCAGGGTACGTCCCTAGTGCATCAAAGGGAACAGCCATCCGGAATCCGGTAATGAGGTATTTGGAGAAGATCGTTTCCAACACTATACTGGGAAGGTTTGAAGGAGGCTCAGTTGGAGAAAAGCAGCTCTACATCATGTATTGTATGTATAAAGAGCTACCGCTTAATGTTGCAGCACACTTTGTGCAACATGCGGAGAGAGTTGCAAAGAGGCAGAGTTCTCAAGGATTGATGCTAGGAGGGATGATTACAATGATAGCTCAAGGAATGGGAGTTAACTTCGCAGGAATGGAGAATCGTATGATTAGTGAAGGGTTGAATTACTCACAGCTGATGAGGATGGAATTTTTGACTATGGTAGGAAATCAATACTGTTTAAGGCAGGAAAAGGGAGCTCCATTTCCGTTGCCAATGCCGGAGCTCACTACAGTTTATACAAGGAGAAGGCTTGCAAATTTGGCTATGGGAAGCGTGAACCATTCCAGAGTTGTTAAGGCATTTTATAGAAGAAACAGAGATGAAATGGAACAGGTTCTGAGGCAGGTTAGAGTTGAAGAAAATGAAGAGCTAGCCAATTTGAGGGCCGAGCAAGTGCCCATGGAGGGTGATGAGCAAGGAGAGCAACCGGAGCAGATTGAGTTTGAGGAGCAAGGCCCTGATCCACCACTGTTTGAGGAAGAAGGAGCACCGCCACCAGTCGCACCGGGCCAAGGAGATGAAAGGTGGAACTATATGATGGATGAGGTACGTGACATGAGGCATGTGCAGCAGACATATGGGACTCAGATCAGGGAGATTCGCGAAGTCCAGCAAGAGCATGGAAGACACATTGAAGAGTTAAGAGCTGGACAACGAAGGAGGGAGTACTATGAAGAACAATCAAGGGCGCACTCCAACAACATGGAGGAGATGTTGACCATGATGTTCAACTTCCAGTTTCCTGCGAACCCTCGAGCCTACATCCTATGGAACACCTATCGTCCACCTCCTCCGCCTCCGGAACAATGAGGGAGTATTTTGAGTGCTTGGCACTTTTGTCCATTCATCTAGCTATTAGTTAGAATTTCGGTATTATTGCTTAGACATTTGATTTGATTTGTTAGGATTTGATTGGATTGTACTTAAATTGTTGGTTTTTGGGAGGTTTTAATTTGGGATTTTTATTTTCAGTTTTATGCGATTTACTTTTTGGTATTTTAGTTTGATTTTTCGTTGTTTGATGCGATGGGTGATTGATCTTTATTGTTATGGATTTGATTTGAGGTGTTTTATTTTCTTTTGATGGATGATTTGATTTATGCTTGTTATATGTTTGTATTGTTGGTTGATCCCTTGATTAGTAGGTGATGTTTGTTGTTAGTTTAATTCTTGTATAGGTGTGGTTTTGGTGGTATGTTTTGGGAAGGAGTTGAGTAATGTTTTTGAGTATGAGCTAGGATGCATTGTTTGTGATAGGTGATGGCAAGCATGTTAATGGTTTCTACTTGTTGAAATTGTGACATGGATTACATAATTTGTTCAATTTTGAGAAGTATGAAGGTTAATTAGATTTCTTTTGGTCCAAGCAAAAGCTTGTGAGAGTTGAGCCTCAACCGTGCCTCCATGGTTAATTCTTGATGAGAGGACCGGTTGAACTTAGACAAACTAGAACTTGCTCTTGGACTATGGGAATGAAGCCCGAATGGTTGAAATTTGTGAAATGATCTTAGGCCATCCTTGTTGAGAAAGTCAGGGCCATAAAATTTCCTTACCAAAAACATTATCCCTAGTAAGCCACTTTGAACCTTTAAGCCTATTTCTTGTGATATAAACACATTACAAGCCTTGAAAACCCATTTAAACCTTATATATATAACCTATGTGTGGGTAATTGAGGATGATGATGGTTTACAAGGGAATATGTGGAAATATGTGCAAAGAAACGTATATGGAAAGAAAGGTTGAGTCAAGAAAAAGGATGAAAGAGCTTAAGAAAAGCAAGTGCAACTTCAACAAAAGTGAAAAAGGAGCAAAATAGAAAAATATGCTCAAGGAACACAAAAGTTAAAGAAAAGAAGTATGCCATTCAAAAAGAGGCTCAAGAAATCCAAGGAATAATGATGCTTAGTGCTTGTGATTAAAGTAGAAAAGAAAGGAAGCCTGAAAGTGAGGATGTTGAAGAAAGGAATCATCTCTTCGATCAACCACATTTGAAAAGTCACTATGATCCAAAGTTTCCTACCTTACCAAAGAGCCTAAACATTACATCCAAAGATAAAGACCTCTTTGATCACTTATTGAAACTAGGGTGGCTTGTGAACATAGTCCATGAGCAAGCCTATGGTGAGTCGGTTACAACCGGTTGATGAGGGTTGTTCAAAACCTTACTTCAAAGAGTGTTGAGCGAATTTGATATCCTATGAAAGGCTTGGATTGAAAGGGATTTGATTACTCTTTTGTCATGCTTGAGATTGAACTCGTTAATTTTTCATGTTATAAGTTTGATTATGTAGGGATACTTAACTTGATTTTGAAGTCCTTATTACTTGTGATGCGTTGTGGTTTATGTTCGTTAGATGTTTTCTAGGTGAAAATTTCTCCTCTTGTTTATCATTTTTAGTTGTTCGAGGACGAACAACACTTTAAGTTTGGGGGGTTGATTGTCGTCATTTTCACCTAAGTTTTAGTGTCTTTATGTGTGTATTTTCGGATGTTTTTATCCGTATTTGTGTTAAGTTTGGTGGAGTTATTGTTGTTTTGAGGAAAGTGGTACGAACTTATAGAATTGTGTAAATGAGCTTGAATATGTGTAAAACAGGTCATGGAACGGACAAAAACGGGGTCGGGAGCGAAAGGGAGACGAAGAATAGGCCAGGCAGCTGCACGGGCCGTGCGCGGAACACGGCCCTGTAGCAGCTGGCCGTGTAATGTCATCAGAGCACGCTGCTCGCCCAGGGATTTGACCGTGCGCCGGTGCACGGGCCGTGTGATGCTACACGCCCCGTGTGCGGAGCTCGGCCCTGTAAGAAGAAGCCGTGTATTGTCGTCAGAACGTGCTACACGGCCATGATCAAGGCCGTGTATTGCAGCTCGAGCCGTGTCCGGAAGCACCCACAAAATGCCGAAGTAGGTGTGCCCTACACGGGCCGTGTACTGCAGCACGGGCCGTGTAGGTGCAAAATCCTGTGTAATTTTCAGAAAGTTCCGGAAGCTTCTAGAAGGTCCATAAGTGATATAAAACCATGATTTGTGCGAAATTAGAGGGGGAGATACACATTAGATCAGATTGAGAGCAGTTACACACAATCCACACCATATTTCCTCACACACTAGATCTACAAGCCATCTACACCATCTTAATCCATCAATTCACCTTGATCTTCATAAATCCATCCATACATCCATCCCTTCCATCATCTAAGAAGAGAAAATCAGATTTGTTTGAAGAATTTGGCATGATCAAGGAAGAAGGAGTCTACCTTCAAGGGGAAGCTCAATCTCTTTTATTTTGCTACTTTCTTCATTTTATTGCTCATATGGAGCTTGTATTGGATTGTAGCCAATTTGCAATGAATATTTGTGGCTAGTCCTCAAGTGAGGCTAGCAATATGATTGGTTAGGAAATATGTAGATTTTTGCACTATTAAAGCTTGATGAATTGATTGTTATGATTACTTTCTATCATGAATTCTTATTCTCATTTGATGCATGATGTGTGTGGTTAAATTCTCTATGCATAGTGTTAGGATGGCCATTCCAATATTATGTGTGGTGATTTAATTGAATCATTGATTGTATTAGGTGACTTGGTTAGTATGAGGGGAGGAAAGCCATTCCCTCCAAGTGCTTAGAACCTCATGATAGAACATTAGTGATGAATTAGTGAGGGGAACCAACTTATGATCATAGTACCCATGAGGGAATTGAGAGTAAGACAATCTTAGGAGATTTAAACTTGTAAAAGAGTTGAGAACCTAATCACCTTGGCCATAGGGGTTAGGGGTACAATTGTGATTGCCCTTAGTATCATAACTTGAAAGTCATCAATGCTTGAGTAAGTGTGAAGTCTACATAAGACCTTGACCATGATGTTGCTAGCCTTGCTCTCTTTTTAGATATACTTCATCCATTCCATCTCATCTTGCTACTTGATTTGATTGATATTTGTTATAATTAGTTGCTTGTCTAGTTCATTAGTTAATTGATAGAGTAATCATAGTTCTTAAATCAAAACCTTATCTTGATCATCCTTACAAAACATAAATCAATGGAAAATCCGGATACAACTTGAGTTTACCTTTTCCCTTGGGACGACAATACTATAAATTTTGCACTTGGTCACGCGGATACAACAGCGATAGAGTACACTTACTCTTGACATTTCACTAGAAATGCGATTAAGTTCATGGCGCCGCTTGCCGGGGAAATGTTAAACTTGTGGTTGTAACGAGTTTGAAGTTGATTAGTCTTGATAAGGATATTTCTTTCATTTGTATAGTTGTTTACTTGTCTTAGTTACTTGGAGAGCTAATTTTGGAATTCTTGTAGGTACATGCAAACTCGTTCAAGGTCTCAATCTATTGAACCTTTGAATTTGGAATTAGAAGCTACCTTAAGAAGACAAAGAAGAGGAGTGTTGGAACCAACGAAAGAAAATATGGAAGAAGTAAGGGATAATGCAAATATGGTTGATGAAGAAGGTAATTTGAGAAATTTTCAAGGTGGTGATAATGCTAGAGGAGGTTTTGGTAATCAAGAATATGTGCCACAAGTTTATGCTCAACAAATGCACTTGCAAAACCAACAATTGCAAGCTATTATTCAAAACTTGTTGGCACAACAAGAAGCAAGGAATGATACTCCGATAGTGCAAAATCAACCTCGTAGAAATGGGAATAATGGAGTGGGAATGAACATCCGAGATCACTTCCAACCGCAATATGGAAACTATGTTGTGGGACCACCGGTGAATGTTAATCATTTTGAGATCAAGACGGGATTGATCAACATGGTGCAAGCAAACCAATTTGGTGGTGGTACTATGGAGGATCCAAATGCTCACTTAGCCCAATTTACGGAGTTAGCAAATACGGTCAAGATAAATGGGGTAAGTGAGGATATTATTAAATTGAAGCTCTTCTCGTTTTCATTACGAGATAGAGCTAAGGCTTGGTATCATACTTTACCACCGGGATCCTACAACACATGGAGAGAGTTGGCACAAAGATTCTTGAGCAAGTATTTCCCACCATCGAAGATGTTGCATCTAAAAGGTCAAATATTGCAATTTAAGCAAATGCCTCTTGAAACTTTTAGTGAGGCTTGGGACCGATTCAAAGAAATGCTAAGGAAATGCCCACAACACGGATTTCCCGAAGATCAACAAGTAGGATTTTTCTATGCCGGTTTGAATGGAAGTGAAAGGATGCTTGTTGATGCTTCATCGGGAGGTTCGATTTTGGGGCAAACTCCGGAAAGAGCAATTGCCATATGTGAAGAAATAGCTTTGAATACGGGACATTGGGCCATGGATAGAGTTGCGGGCTTATATGAAAAAGAGAAGATTGCTAAGATGGAAGAAGTGTGCTTGCAACAAGTGAAAAAGGTGGAGGTGCCTAATGAAGATGTAACCGACAGAGCAATAACTGAGATACTAAAAAGGATGAATGCTAGTATGCAAGTGACTCCAACATCTACACCAATGGTGAATCAACAAGTGCTAGCTAATCCTCCGCATGTGATGTCATTACCTTTGATGAATCAACAAGTGTTTCCTAATTTTCAACAAGGTGTATCTACACCAAGTATGGGTCAATCTTCTCAAAGTTGTCAAATGCCTACTTCTATACCTCAACAAGGTATGTCCCCTAATTCTTGGAGCCCATCAGAGATGACACTTGAGGAAGTTGCCTTCATGCAAGGAAGGAACTTCCAAGGAAATTACGGTGGGAATTTTGGGAATAATGGAGGAGGATATCCACAAAGGCAAGGAGATTGGGGGCAAGGTAACTTTCAAGGGAATTTCAATCAACCCCGGAGATATGAAAATTTGTCGTATGGGAATCAAAGTAATGCACTCACATTGCCACCGGGCATTCATCCGGGGGAGAAGGCTCCAAATGAAGAAGGAAAGTCTACATTGTCTACATTGGAGGATAAAATGACTAAGATGTTTGAGTTTATGAAGCAAAGAGATGAGGTAAATGAGAATTGATTCAAAGCAATTGAGACTCACATTAGTCAAATTGCAAGTGAAAGGGGTAATGTTCATCACCAAGGGAAGTTTCCATCCACAACCATTACTAATCCGAAGGAACAATGTAAGGTGATTGAACTTCGTAGTGGAACAAAATACGAAGGGCCTTCAATGCCAATGGAAGTAGAGGAGGTGGATTGTGAACTTGAGCCTATGGAAAGTTTGGGTGAAGAAGGGAAAGAGAAAGAAGTTGATATTGTTGAAAAAGGTGAAAGTACCCCTACATTTGAAGAAGAAAAAGTAAAGTCTCCAAAGAAATGGGAAAGATGTAGAGAAGCAAAACGGAAAGAGAGAGAGGAAAAGTTTGAAAGAGATGAATGGGGGATTCCTAAGTTGCCCATGGCAATCCCGTTTCCACAAAGATGCTTGAAAAAGGGATTAGAAGAGAAATTTGCCAAGTTTGTTGAAATGTTGAAGAAGATACATGTGAATATGCCTTTTGCGGAGGTCTTACTTCAAATGCCCAACTACGCCAAATTTTTGAAGGATATCTTGTCAAAGAAAAGAAGCTTGGGAGAATTCGAAACGGTGAACCTTACGGAGGAATGTAGTGCAATCTTGCAAAAGAAACTTCCCCCTAAATTGAAAGATCCGGGGAGTTTCACTATTCCTTGTGAGATGGGAGAGCAAAGGAATTACAAAGCTTTATGTGATCTAGGGGCAAGCATTAACTTAATGCCCTTATCAATCTTCAAAAAGTTGGGTATTGGTGAGGTCAAACCGACGTCGGTTACACTTCAATTAGCCGATCGGTCGTTGACACATCCCAAGGGAATAGTGGAAGATGTTTTGATCAAAGTTGGCAAGTTTGTGTTCCCCGTTGATTTTGTGGTACTAGATATGGCTGAAGATGATAGTGTCCCATTGATACTTGGACGTCCATTTCTTGCCACTGGGAAAGCATTGATAGATGTGGAGAAAGGGGAGCTAACGTTGAGGGTGAATGAGGATGAAGTCATATTTTCTTTAAGTGAGGCTATGAGGTATCCTAGGGAGGAATGTGGAAGAGTGGAGGTTATTGACGACATGGTTGAAGAGCATATGTATCACCTTCCCTCCAAGGACCCTTTGGAAATCATCATAAGCCACTCTTATTTTCTTGAATCTATAAAAGTTAAATCTTCTTTTGGTGTAGAAAATGATAAAATAATTGATGAATTGCATGGTTTAAATGCTTGTAGGGCACTCACAAAAGAGGAAGCAAAGGAGGTAAAGGTAGAGAAACTTGATGAAAAGCCATTTTTGGAAGTGCAAGAGAAGAAGAAGGTAGAGTTGAAACCATTGCCGGATCACTTAAAGTATGCTTACTTGGATAAAGATGAAACGTATCCGGTAATTGTATCCTCTTCCCTTAATGATTTAGAAGTAGAAAAATTGCTACGAGTCTTAAGAGATCATAAGTCATCTATTGGTTGGAGCATTAAAGATTTGAAAGGTATTAGTCCATCTATGTGCATGCATAAGATCCATTTGATTGATGATGAAAAGTCTTGTGTGCAAAACCAACGCAGATTAAATCCTATAATGCAAGAAGTGGTAAGGAAAGAGGTGTTAAAATGGCTTGATGCGGGAATAATCTTTCCAATTAGTGATAGTCAATATGTAAGTCCTCTACATGTAGTGGCAAAGAAAGGTGGTATGACAATTGTTAGATCCGATACAAATGAAACAATTGCCACTAGAACTATCACGGGTTGGAGAGTATGTGTTGACTATCGTAAGTTGAATGAGAATACTCGTAAAGATCATTTCCCATTACCATTCATAGATCAAATGTTGGATCGTCTTGCGGGGCATGAGTACTATTGTTTTCTTGATGGTTATTCCGGGTACAATCAAATATTGATTGCACCGGAAGATCAAGAGAAGACAACGTTCACTTGTCCCTATGGTACATTTGCATTTAGAATGATGCCATTTGGTCTATGCAATGCCCCTGCCACTTTCCAGCGTTGTATGATGGCAATCTTTGATGGTTTAATTGAAAATATTATGGAGGTGTTTATGGATGATTTTTCCGTGTATGGATCTTCTTATGATATTTGTTTAACTAATCTCACGATTGTGTTGCAGAGGTGTGAAGAGTCGAGTCTTGTGCTAAATTGGGAAAAATGCCACTTTATGGTGACCGATGGGATAGTCTTGGGACATCATATTTCAAAGCATGGGTTAAAAGTGGATAGAGCTAAAGTAATAGCCATAGAACGTCTACCCCCTCCTACTAGTGAGAAGGGAGTGAGATCGTTCTTAGGACATGCGGGCTTTTATAGACGCTTCATTAAGGATTTTTCCAAAATTGCTAAACCCCTTTGTAAATTGCTTGAAAAAGATTGTCCATTTAACTTTGATGATGAGTGTTGTTTGTCATTTCAGGTGCTTAAGGATGCTCTCACTTCATCTCCGATCCTCATTACCCCGGATTGGAGTTTACCATTTGAACTTCATTGTGATGCTAGCGATCAATCCATTGGAGTGGTGTTGGGGCAAATGAGAGAGAAGAAGTTTAGAGCAATCTATTACGCCTCAAAGACATTGAATTCGTGCCAAATTAACTACACCACAACGGAGAAGGAATTTTTAGCCGTAGTGTATGCTTTTGAGAAGTTTTGACCATACTTGGTTGGAACACAAACGATTGTCTACACGGATCACGCGGCTATAAAATACCTCATGAGTAAGAAAGATGCTAAACCTCGTTTAATTCGTTGGGTGTTGCTTTTGCAGGAATTTGATGTGGTCATCAAGGATAAAAAGGGTGTGGAGAATGTGATTGCGGACCATTTGTCTAGGTTAGAAAATGGAGGTGCAAATGAAGATTTGAAGCCTATTGGGGATGAGTTCCCGGATGAGGACATTTTACTACTAGAGGTCAAGCAAGTGAATACTCGCATGGTGAATGTGCCACCTTGGTACGCCGATTACGTCAATTTCTTTGTGTGTGGAATCAAGCCCACGTTGCTTAATGAGTACAAAGAAAAGAGGTTTCATGTTGAAATTAAGAAGTATTTTTGGGATGAGCCGTATTTGTTTAAAATTTGCAATGATGGAGTAATAAGGAGATGCGTAGCTGAAGAAGAAGTTATGGGGATTCTTGAACTGTGTCACTCGTCTTTGTATGGAGGTCACTTTGCTCATCAAAAGACGGGGGCTAAGGTTTTACAATCGGGCTTTTATTGGCCAACATTGTTTAAGGATGCAAAGAAGTTTGTTGCAAAGTGTGATAGATGCCAAAGGATAGGGGGAATTGGCAAGAGAGATGAAATGCCCATGACCTTAAGGATTGATGTAGAAATTTTTGATGTATGGGGGATTGATTTTATGGGACCATTTCCCTCGTCTAAAGGATATGTGTACATCTTGCTAGCTGTGGATTATGTGTCCAAGTGGGTGGAGGCAATTCCCACGAAGACGAATGATGCTTTGATTGTGCAAAGGTTTTTGAAAAAGAACATTTTTGCTAGGTTTGGAGTTCCACGAGCTTTAGTGAGTGATGGAGGATCACACTTTGTAAACAAGTTGATGGAGAGTTTGTTGAAAAGATATGGAGTGAAACATCGAGTGGCTACACCTTACCACCCTCAAGCAAATGGTTTGGCGGAGGTCTCAAACCGCCAAATCAAGTTAGTTTTGGAGAAGACCATCAATGGAGGGAGGAAGGATTGGTCGGACAAGCTTGATGACGCTTTATGGGCTTATCGGACGGCTTTTAAGACCATTCTTGGTGTCTCACCGTATCAATTGGTCTATGGTAAAGCTTGTCATCTCCCCGTGGAGCTTGAACACCGTGCATTATGGGCTATCAAACGTCTTAATATGGACGAGGGGGAAAGTGGTCAAGCACGGTTGTTGAAGTTAGTTGAGTTGGAGGAGTTTAGAGGAAGAGCATTTGAAAACTCAAGTATCCATAAGGAAAATATGAAGAGATGGCATGATGCTAAGGTCAAGGAGAAGACGTTTGCTCTCGGGGATAAAGTGTTTGTATTCAATTCGAGGCTCAAGTTGTTTCCCGGAAAGCTTAAATCAAAATGGATGGGACCCTATGAAGTGCTTGAAGTGTTGAATGGACATACATTGAGGTTAAAGGGTCCAAATAATGAATTTGTGGTAAATGGTCATAGAGTGAAGCATTACCTATCTCCTTCTCAAAAGGAGACGGTGTATGTGGTTACTCTCTCTTCTTAAACTTCTTTTGAGTATTGGTTTAGTGTAGATTTTTTTTAGTTTTCTTGTAGATTTGGTATGAAGGTGGTTAAGCTCATGAGAAACGCATAAGAGAAAAGACACGGATGCTAAAGGTGAAATGATGATTGTATGCCTCACCACTCTTTACAAACTTAAATTTTAACACTTGTGTTAATTTGAGTTTGGGGGGAGGTTGCGTGGTGGTCACACTTGATCAATTGGAGCTTAAAGTAGGCATAAGAGGTGGAGAAGCATGAAGAGCATTGAGAAAACGAATAAGGTATGTCTCACCACTTTTGCAAACTTAATTTATAACTTGTTTCGATTTAAGTTTGGGGGGAGAGTGCGTGGTGTGATCTATACTTTGTTCAATTGATTGTGTTATCTTGTGTGATCTATACTTTGTTCAATTGATTGTGTTATCTTGTGTATATATATCATCATTACAAATTGGTCATTTTTTTGAAAAATTTTGAATATGTTTCTCATGAGTTAGGATAGTTTTGGTGTGTTTGGTGGTGTTTTGAGTACATTCTAATCCATTCTTGGTTATGAGTGTAGCATGGATAACATTGAGTAGTGTTTAAGCATGAATAGGGTATGTGAAGAGTGAAAAAACAGGGCAAGGATGGAGTGAAGCAAGAAAAATGAAGAACAGGGCAAACTGCTACACGGGCCGTGCGCTGTGCACGGCCCTGTAGCAGTTGGCCGTGTAGCAGGATCAGAACATGCTACACAGCCAGGATGATGGCCGAGTTACGCAGCTCGAGCCGTGCAGGAGAAACAGTACACGGGCCGTGTTCCGCACACGGCCCTGTAGCAGGTGGCCGTGTAAGGGGATCAGAACACGCTGCACGGCCTCACTTGAGGCCGTGCTGCATAACACGGGCCGTGTAGGGGTTCGACCAGGTTTTTAAAAGGGCTTTTCCGTAAGCATTCTACACACTCCCTTTCATCCGTACACATCCAATTCACTCCTCAAAGTACACAAATCTTCCACCAGGTTGGTTTTTGAAGGATTGTGAGTAAAGTTTGTCAAGTTTGCACACCAAATCACTTCTCCACATTCAATTGTTGAAAGGTATGACTTCTTGAACCAAAACTTTTGAATTTTGATATGAATTTAGTAAATTGATATATGGGCTTTGTTCTAATGTGAATTTTATGCTTAATTGATGATGTTCATACATGTTTTGAATAGAATTTTTGAATAAAGTGAATTAGGGTTCATGAGAAATTTGGGGATTTGTGTGAGAATGTTGAATTTGAATAATTGTGTTGTGCCAATTGACGAATTACATTAGTATGATGTTTATTTGTAAGAGATTAACTTTAGATATTGAGGATTTGGGCATGAGGATATGCAAATTTTATGTTGAGAGGATGTTTACATTTTGTGCATGCCAAGTGTTCGATGAAATGTCTAAAAGAGGAATTTGTTGGAAATTGATGGTCAAATGTGAATAGCATTTTAAGATGATTGAAGTGAGGATTCATATGTGTGATCATGAGTAGAAATTGGTTATAATTGTTGATAGTTGAGATGAATGGTGATAAGTTGTTAAGTGTGAATATATTTGATAAGTTGTATATTGCTTGTACATTGTAGATGGCTGAGAGGAGAGTTCGCCCAAGGACCGAGGATTTCGTTGTGATAACCGACCCTGAGGAGTTATCTAACTTGGATGCCCAGTTGTTTATTGAAGGAATTCATCCACAAGAATTTGGAGTTGAGTTCGAGGATTATTGGGGAAAGTATGTGATTCGCTGGCAAGTGCTAGCCCCGAAAGTCAAGGCTACTCGTTTCCAAGATACGGAAACGATGAGGGGATTAGGTATAGAGGAAGATCTGAGGAAGTTATTTCGCTTCTCTCAGATGGAAGCTTTCTTCGATAAGAGGCCGCCAACCTACTATCATCTCACTGCGGAATTCATGAGTACTTTACAAGTGAAGAAAGATAGGAATGGGTATCCACTGTGGGTGACTTTTCAGCTAGATAATGTGTTGAGGGAAAAGGTTCCATTGGCATTTTTGAATGAGTGTTTTGGGTGCCCGCCATGCGAATTCCATCGGAACTTTTATGCCGGAGGAACTTTCAATCAACAGGAATGGTGGTCAAGCCTTGTGAATGATGGAACTGAGAGAGCAGGGTACGTCCCTAGTGCATCAAAGGGAACAGCCATCCGGAATCCGGTAATGAGGTATTTGGAGAAGATCGTTTCCAACACTATACTGGGAAGGTTTGAAGGAGGCTCAGTTGGAGAAAAGCAGCTCTACATCATGTATTGTATGTATAAAGAGCTACCGCTTAATGTTGCAGCACACTTTGTGCAACATGCGGAGAGAGTTGCAAAGAGGCAGAGTTCTCAAGGGTTGATGCTAGGAGGGATGATTACAATGATAGCTCAAGGAATGGGAGTTAACTTCGCAGGAATGGAGAATCGTATGATTAGTGAAGGGTTGAATTACTCACAGCTGATGAGGATGGAATTTTTGACTATGGTAGGAAATCAATACTGTTTAAGGCAGGAAAAGGGAGCTCCATTTCCGTTGCCAATGCCGGAGCTCACTACAGTTTATACAAGGAGAAGGCTTGCAAATTTGGCTATGGGAAGCGTGAACCATTCCAGAGTTGTTAAGGCATTTTATAGAAGAAACAGAGATGAAATGGAACAGGTTCTGAGGCAGGTTAGAGTTGAAGAAAATGAAGAGCTAGCCAATTTGAGGGCCGAGCAAGTGCCCATGGAGGGTGATGAGCAAGGAGAGCAACCGGAGCAGATTGAGTTTGAGGAGCAAGGCCCTGATCCACCACTGTTTGAGGAAGAAGGAGCACCGCCACCAGTCGCACCGGGCCAAGGAGATGAAAGGTGGAACTATATGATGGATGAGGTACGTGACATGAGGCATGTGCAGCAGACATATGGGACTCAGATCAGGGAGATTCGCGAAGTCCAGCAAGAGCATGGAAGACACATTGAAGAGTTAAGAGCTGGACAACGAAGGAGGGAGTACTATGAAGAACAATCAAGGGCGCACTCCAACAACATGGAGGAGATGTTGACCATGATGTTCAACTTCCAGTTTCCTGCGAACCCTCGAGCCTACATCCTATGGAACACCTATCGTCCACCTCCTCCGCCTCCGGAACAATGAGGGAGTATTTTGAGTGCTTGGCACTTTTGTCCATTCATCTAGCTATTAGTTAGAATTTCGGTATTATTGCTTAGACATTTGATTTGATTTGTTAGGATTTGATTGGATTGTACTTAAATTGTTGGTTTTTGGGAGGTTTTAATTTGGGATTTTTATTTTCAGTTTTATGCGATTTACTTTTTGGTATTTTAGTTTGATTTTTCGTTGTTTGATGCGATGGGTGATTGATCTTTATTGTTATGGATTTGATTTGAGGTGTTTTATTTTCTTTTGATGGATGATTTGATTTATGCTTGTTATATGTTTGTATTGTTGGTTGATCCCTTGATTAGTAGGTGATGTTTGTTGTTAGTTTAATTCTTGTATAGGTGTGGTTTTGGTGGTATGTTTTGGGAAGGAGTTGAGTAATGTTTTTGAGTATGAGCTAGGATGCATTGTTTGTGATAGGTGATGGCAAGCATGTTAATGGTTTCTACTTGTTGAAATTGTGACATGGATTACATAATTTGTTCAATTTTGAGAAGTATGAAGGTTAATTAGATTTCTTTTGGTCCAAGCAAAAGCTTGTGAGAGTTGAGCCTCAACCGTGCCTCCATGGTTAATTCTTGATGAGAGGACCGGTTGAACTTAGACAAACTAGAACTTGCTCTTGGACTATGGGAATGAAGCCCGAATGGTTGAAATTTGTGAAATGATCTTAGGCCATCCTTGTTGAGAAAGTCAGGGCCATAAAATTTCCTTACCAAAAACATTATCCCTAGTAAGCCACTTTGAACCTTTAAGCCTATTTCTTGTGATATAAACACATTACAAGCCTTGAAAACCCATTTAAACCTTATATATATAACCTATGTGTGGGTAATTGAGGATGATGATGGTTTACAAGGGAATATGTGGAAATATGTGCAAAGAAACGTATATGGAAAGAAAGGTTGAGTCAAGAAAAAGGATGAAAGAGCTTAAGAAAAGCAAGTGCAACTTCAACAAAAGTGAAAAAGGAGCAAAATAGAAAAATATGCTCAAGGAACACAAAAGTTAAAGAAAAGAAGTATGCCATTCAAAAAGAGGCTCAAGAAATCCAAGGAATAATGATGCTTAGTGCTTGTGATTAAAGTAGAAAAGAAAGGAAGCCTGAAAGTGAGGATGTTGAAGAAAGGAATCATCTCTTCGATCAACCACATTTGAAAAGTCACTATGATCCAAAGTTTCCTACCTTACCAAAGAGCCTAAACATTACATCCAAAGATAAAGACCTCTTTGATCACTTATTGAAACTAGGGTGGCTTGTGAACATAGTCCATGAGCAAGCCTATGGTGAGTCGGTTACAACCGGTTGATGAGGGTTGTTCAAAACCTTACTTCAAAGAGTGTTGAGCGAATTTGATATCCTATGAAAGGCTTGGATTGAAAGGGATTTGATTACTCTTTTGTCATGCTTGAGATTGAACTCGTTAATTTTTCATGTTATAAGTTTGATTATGTAGGGATACTTAACTTGATTTTGAAGTCCTTATTACTTGTGATGCGTTGTGGTTTATGTTCGTTAGATGTTTTCTAGGTGAAAATTTCTCCTCTTGTTTATCATTTTTAGTTGTTCGAGGACGAACAACACTTTAAGTTTGGGGGGTTGATTGTCGTCATTTTCACCTAAGTTTTAGTGTCTTTATGTGTGTATTTTCGGATGTTTTTATCCGTATTTGTGTTAAGTTTGGTGGAGTTATTGTTGTTTTGAGGAAAGTGGTACGAACTTATAGAATTGTGTAAATGAGCTTGAATATGTGTAAAACAGGTCATGGAACGGACAAAAACGGGGTCGGGAGCGAAAGGGAGACGAAGAATAGGCCAGGCAGCTGCACGGGCCGTGCGCGGAACACGGCCCTGTAGCAGCTGGCCGTGTAATGTCATCAGAGCACGCTGCTCGCCCAGGGATTTGACTGTGCGCCGGTGCACGGGCCGTGTGATGCTACACGCCCCGTGTGCGGAGCTCGGCCCTGTAAGAAGAAGCCGTGTATTGTCGTCAGAACGTGCTACACGGCCATGATCAAGGCCGTGTATTGCAGCTCGAGCCGTGTCCGGAAGCACCCACAAAACGCCGAAGTAGGTGTGCCCTACACGGGCCGTGTACTGCAGCACGGGCCGTGTAGGTGCAAAATCCTGTGTAATTTTCAGAAAGTTCCGGAAGCTTCTAGAAGGTCCATAAGTGATATAAAACCATGATTTGTGCGAAATTAGAGGGGGAGATACACATTAGATCAGATTGAGAGCAGTTACACACAATCCACACCATATTTCCTCACACACTAGATCTACAAGCCATCTACACCATCTTAATCCATCAATTCACCTTGATCTTCATAAATCCATCCATACATCCATCCCTTCCATCATCTAAGAAGAGAAAATCAGATTTGTTTGAAGAATTTGGCATGATCAAGGAAGAAGGAGTCTACCTTCAAGGGGAAGCTCAATCTCTTTTATTTTGCTACTTTCTTCATTTTATTGCTCATATGGAGCTTGTATTGGATTGTAGCCAATTTGCAATGAATATTTGTGGCTAGTCCTCAAGTGAGGCTAGCAATATGATTGGTTAGGAAATATGTAGATTTTTGCACTATTAAAGCTTGATGAATTGATTGTTATGATTACTTTCTATCATGAATTCTTATTCTCATTTGATGCATGATGTGTGTGGTTAAATTCTCTATGCATAGTGTTAGGATGGCCATTCCAATATTATGTGTGGTGATTTAATTGAATCATTGATTGTATTAGGTGACTTGGTTAGTATGAGGGGAGGAAAGCCATTCCCTCCAAGTGCTTAGAACCTCATGATAGAACATTAGTGATGAATTAGTGAGGGGAACCAACTTATGATCATAGTACCCATGAGGGAATTGAGAGTAAGACAATCTTAGGAGATTTAAACTTGTAAAAGAGTTGAGAACCTAATCACCTTGGCCATAGGGGTTAGGGGTACAATTGTGATTGCCCTTAGTATCATAACTTGAAAGTCATCAATGCTTGAGTAAGTGTGAAGTCTACATAAGACCTTGACCATGATGTTGCTAGCCTTGCTCTCTTTTTAGATATACTTCATCCATTCCATCTCATCTTGCTACTTGATTTGATTGATATTTGTTATAATTAGTTGCTTGTCTAGTTCATTAGTTAATTGATAGAGTAATCATAGTTCTTAAATCAAAACCTTATCTTGATCATCCTTACAAAACATAAATCAATGGAAAATCCGGATACAACTTGAGTTTACCTTTTCCCTTGGGACGACAATACTATAAATTTTGCACTTGGTCACGCGGATACAACAGCGATAGAGTACACTTACTCTTGACATTTCACTAGAAATGCGATTAAGTTCAATGATCGTGATGATCATGATCATGACGATGATGATGATGATGACCATGATGATGATGTTGATGATGATCATGGTCATGATATAATGATGATCATGATGATGATGACCATGATGATCATGATCATGATCATGATCATGATGATCATGATGATGATTATAATGATCATGATGATGATCGTGATCATCATAATCATGATGATAATCATCATCATGATGAAGAAGATGATGATGATCATGATGATGATAATGATGATGAGGATGGTGATGATTATAATAATGTTGATCATTATGATGATCACGATGATGATTATGTTCATGATGATGATCATGATCGTGATGATGATGATCATGATCATAATGATCATGACGATGATGATGATGATCATCATGATGATGATGACCATGATGATGATAATGATCCTGATCTTGATCATGATCATGATCATGATGAAGATAATGATCATGATCATGATGACGATCGTGATTATGATGATCATCATCAATATCATGATCATGATAATGATGATAATCATGATAATGATGAATATGATGCGATGATGATGATGATCATGATCATGATCATAATGATAATGATGATGATCATGATGATGATGGTGATGATCATGATGATGATGATCATTATGATGATTATGATGATCATGATGATGATGATGATCATGATTCAGATGATGATGATGATCATGATCATATGATGATGATAATCATGATGATGATGATCATGATGATTGTGATCATCATCATCATGATGATGATCATGATAATGATCATGACGATCATGATGATCATGATAATGATGATCACGATGATGATGATTATGATGATGATTATGATCACGATGATGATGATTATGATGATGATCACGATCACGATGATGATGATTATGATGATGATTGTGATCATCATCATCATGATGACGATCACGATGATGATGATTATGATGATGATCACGATCACAATGATCATGATGATAGTCATGATCGTGATGATGGTAATGATGATGATGATGGCCATGATGATGATGATGATCATGATAGTGATGATGAAGACCATGATGATGATGATGATGAACATGATCATGATCATGATAATGATAATGACAATGATGATCATGATCACGATAATGATGATGATCATGATGATAATGATGATGATCATGATCATGATGATCGTGATGAAGACAATGATGAGGATCGTGATCATGATGATCATGATCATGATCGTGATCATGATCATGATGGTCATGATGAAGATGATGATCATGATCACGATGATGATGATGATCATGATGATGATGATGATCATGATTATGATGATCATGAAAATGATCATGATGATGATGACGATGATCGTGATGATGATGATGATCATGACGATGATGATGATGATGACCATGATGATGATGATGTTGATGATGATCATGATGATAATCTTGATGATGATCATGAAGATGATGATGACCATGATGATGATGATGTTGATGATGATCATGATGATAATCTTGATGATGATCATGAAGATGATGATGATGATGATGATAATCATGATGAAGATGGTGATGATGATCGTGATGATGATTATGATGATGATGATGATCGTGACGATGATGATGTTGATCGTGATGATGATCATGATCTTGATGAAGATTATGATGTTGATCATGATGATGATCATGATGATGATGATGATGATAATGACGATGATGATCGTGATCATATGATGATGATAATAATGATGATGATGATTATGATGATGATTATCATGATGATGACATGATGATCATCATGATGATGATCATGGTGATGATGATGATCATCATGTTCACGATGATCACGATCATGATTATTATGATGATGATGATGATTATGATCACGATCATGGTGATGATCATGATGATCACGATGATGATCATGATGATGATGATCGAACTATGTAATATTATAAAAGGTAAATGAAAATAAAGAAAAGGGGACAGAAGATAAAGATGTTGTGGGAATGGAAAAGAGAAAAAGAGCCACAAGTCGGCCCAAAAAAGCTCTTGCAAAAAGCATTAAAGAAATAGAGCTAATCTAAAAATAACTTTTTTTTTCTTAGGAAGCTTGCCCCAATATTGGTTAGTTGTGGCATCCCAATGAGCTAATCGTTTTAATATGATGATGATCATGATGATGATAATGATAATGATGATCATTACGATGATGATCATGATGATGATCATGATGACGATCTTGATGATGATCGAGATCATCATGATGACGATCATGATCATGATGATGAAGAAGATGATGATGATGATGATGATGATGATAATGATGTTGATCATGATGATAATCACGATCATGATGATCATGATGATGATCATGATGATAATGATTATGTCCATTATGATGATCATGATCGTGATGGTGATGATCATGATGATGATGACGATGATGATCATGATCATAATGATCATGATGATGATGATGACGATCATGATGATGATGACCGCGATGATGATGATCATTATCATGATGATGATAATCATAACGATGATGATAATAATGATGCTGATGATGATCATGATGATGATGATGATGTGATGATGATGATGACGATGATGATGATCATGTTGATGATGATGATCATGATCATAATGATAATGATGATGATCATGATCATGATGATGATTATCATGATGATGATGGTGATGATCATGATGATGATGATCACGATGATGACCATTATGATGATGATGATGATCATAATCATGATTATGATGTGATCACGATGATGATCATTATGATGGTGATGATGATCATGATCATCATTATGATGATAATGTTGATCTTGATCATGATCATGATCATGATGATTACCATGATGATGATGATCATGATCATATGATGATGATAATTATGATGATGATGATGATCATGACGATCATGATGAGCATGATGATGATGATGATTCTGATGAAGCTCATAACGATCATGATCATGATGATAATGATCATGATAATGATATTGATGATGATCAAGATCATGATGATCACAATGATGATCACGATCACAATGATGATGATCATGATGATGATGATCTGGATCACGTTGGTGATGTTGATGATCATGAAGATGATCATGAAGTTGATGATCATGATCATGATCACGATGATGATGATCATTATCGTGATAATGATGATCATGATCCTAATCATGATGACCATGATCATGATCATGATGAAGATAATGATCACGATTATGATGATGATCGTGATTATAATGATCATGGTGATGATGATTATGATGATCACAATGATGATCATTATGATGATGATGATGATCATGATCATGATCATGATTATGATGATAATGATGATCTTGATCATGATCGCGATCATGATGATGATCAAGATCTTGATGATGATGATGACCATGATGATGATTATCATGATCATATGATGATGATAATCATGATGATTATGATCATGATCATATGATGATGATAATCATGATGATTATGATGATGATGATGATCATGATAATGATGATGATGATCATGATCATGATGATGATGATGGTCATGGTGATGATAATGATCATGATCATGATAAAGATGATGATGATGATCGTGATGATGATTATGATGATGATCATGATGATAATGATGCTTATCATGATGTTTATAATGATCTTGATAATGATTATCATGATGATGACGACCATGATGATGATGATCATGATAGTGATGATGATGGTAATGACCTTGATGATGATGATGATGATGATGATGATGATGATCATGACGATGATAATAATGATGATGAAGATGATGATAATGATGATCATGATCATGATGATCACGATGATTATGATGATGACGATTATGATGATGATGATCATGATTATGATGACCATGATGATGATGATGATGAAGATGATAATCACGATGATGATGATCATGATGATGCTATTGATGATGATGATCATGATGATGATGATGATGATGATCAAGTTGATGATCATGATAATAATAACGATGATCATGATGATAATGATAATGATGATGGTGACTATGATGATGATGATGATGATGACATTAATGATGGTGATGATCATGATGATCATCATGATCATGATGATCATCATCATCATGATCATTGTGATCATAATGATGATGACGATCATAATGATGATCATAAAGATGATCATGGTGATGATGATGATGACGATGATGATGATCATGTTGATGATCATGATCATGATGATCATGATGATGATCATTATGATGATGATGATGATGATAAAAACGATGATCATGATCATGATGATCACGATGATGATGATTATCATGACCATGACGATGATGATCTTGATAATGAAAATGATGATAATAATGATGATAATAATGATGATCATGATCATGATCATGATCATGATCATTATGATGATGACGATGATCATGATGATGATAATGATGACCATGACGATGATGATCATGATCATATGATGATTTTGATGATCATGAAGATGATGATGACGATGATGATCATGATGTTAATCATGATGATGATCACGATCATGATGATGATGATGATGATGATAATGATGATGATGATGATAATGATGATGATGATCATGATGATCATGATCATGATTATGACGATAATGATGATCTTGATCTTGATGATGATGATAAAGATCTTGATGATGATGATCATGATCTTGATGATGATGATGACCATGATGATGATGATCATGATCATAGGATGATGATAATCATGATGATGATGATCATGATGATTATGATCATGATCATTTGATGATGATAATCATGATGATTATGATGATGATGATGATCATGATAATGATGATGATGAAGATCATAATGATAATGATAATGATAATGATGATGATCATGACAATGATGATGATGATGATGATCATTATCATGATGATCACGATGATGATGATGATGATGATCATGATCATGATCATGATCATGATCATGATGATCACGATGATTACGATGATGACAATTATGATGATGATGATCATGATTATGATGACCATGATGATGATGATGATGAAAATGATAATCACGATGATGATGCTAATGATGATGATGATCATGATGATGATGACGATTTTGATGATCATGTTGATGATCATGACGATAATAACGATGATTATGATGATAATGATGAAGATCATGATGATAATGATAATGATAATTGTTATGATAATTATCATCACAATTATCATCACAATTATCATTATCATTATCATCATCATTATCATCACAATTATCATTATCATTATCATCATCATCATTATCATCATTATCATCATCATCATCATTATCATCACAATTATCATTATCATTATCATCATGATCTTCATCATCATCATCATGATCATGATCATGATCATTATCATCATTATGAACATGATCATCATCTTAATCATCGTTATTATCGTCATGATCATCAACATGATCATCATCAACATCATCATCATGATCATTATCATCATTAGCATCATCATGATCATCATCATCGTGATTATCATTTTCATCATCATCATCATCATGGTCATCATAATCATGATCATCATCATCATCATAATTGTCATCATCGTAATCATCGTGATCATCATGATCATGATCATGATCATGATCATCATCATGATCATGATCATGATCATCATCATCATCATTGTCATGATCATCATCATTGTCAATATGATAATCGTCATTATCATCATCACATCATCATCATCATCATCATGATCATCATCAGCATTATCATTATCATCATGATCATCATTATCATGATTATCATTATCATGATCATGAATATCATCATCATGGTCATCGTCATCATGATCGTCATCATCATAATCATCATGATCATTATTATCGTAATCATCATTATCATCATCACGATCATGATCATCACGATCTTGATCACCATCATGATCATCATGATCGTGATCATAATCATCATCATCTTGATCATTATCATCATCATCATCATCATCATGATCATTATCATCACATTGATCATCATCATCTTCTTCTTCTTCATCATGATGATCAACAACATCATGAACATGATCACGATCATCATCATGATCATTATCATGATCATCATGATCATGATCATGATCATCATATCATGGTCATCGTCATCATGATCATCATCATATCATGACCATCATCATTATCATGGTCATCATCATTATCATCATGATCATCATCACCATCATCATGACCATCATCATCATGAACATCATGATCATGATGACCATCATCATCATGATCATCATCAATATCATGAGCGTTATCATCATTATAATCGTGATCATAATCATTATGATGATAATGATCATCATCATCATCACAATCATGATCATCATCGTGATCATCATGATTATGATCATCATCACAATCATGATCATCATCACGATCATGATCATCATCATGAACATAATTATCATCGTGATCAACATAATGATCAACATCATTATAATCACCATCATCCTCATCATCATTATCATCATCTTCTTCTTCATGATGATCATCATCATCATGATCATGATGTTCATCATCATCATAATCATCATGATCATGATCATGATCATCATCATCATGGTTATCATCATCATGATCATCATCATATCATGACCACGATCATCATCAACATCATCATCATGGTCATCATCATCATCGTCATGATCGTCATCATCATCACGATCATCATCATCATCATCATCATGATCATTTTCATGATCATCATCATGATCATGATCATAATGATCATCATCATCATCATCATGATCATCATCATCATCAACATGACCATCATGATCATGATCAGCATCATGATTATCATCATGATCATCATGATCATAATCATCATCATGATCATGATCATCATCTTCATCATGACCATCATGATCATGATCATGATCATCACGATCACGATCATCATATGGTCTTCATCATGATCATCATCATCATCATCATCATCATCATGATCATCTTCATGATCATCATCATTATCGTGATCATGATCATCGTCGTCATTATCATTATCATGATCATGATCATGTTCATCATGGTCATCATCATCACTATCATGATCATCATCATCATCATGATCATCATCATCGATCATCATCATGATCATCTTCATGATCATCATCATTATCATCATCATCATGATCATCATGATCATGATCATGATCATGATCATGATCATCATCATGATCATGATCATCATCATGATCGTCATTATCATTATCATGATCATCATGATCATCATCTTGATCATCATCATGATAGTGATCATCATTATCATTGTCATCATCATGATCATCATCATTATTATCATGGTCATCATCATTATGATCATAACAATCATCACAATCATCATCATCATCATCATCATCATCATCATCATCATGATCTGCATCGTCATGATCATCACCATCATCATCACCATGATCATCATCATCACTATCATCATCATCATCATCGTGATCATCATGATCATCATCATGATCGTGATCATAATCATTATCATCATCATCATAATCATGATCGTGATCATCATGATCATGACCGTTATGATCTTCATCATGATCATAATCATCATCATGATCGTCAAGATCATCATCATGATCATCATGATGATCATAATAATCATGATCATCATCATCATGATTATAATCATCATATGATCATTATAATCATCATCATGGTCATCATCATGATCATCATCATGATCATAATAATCATGATCAGCATCATAATCATCATCGTCATTGTAATGATCATCATCATAAACATCATCATCATTATAATGATCATCATCGTGATCACCATCATCACCATCGTCACCATTATCATCATGATCATCATCATCATCATTGTCAATATGATCATCATCATCATCATCATCACATCATCACGTGATCGTGATCATCATCATCATCATCGTGATCATCATGATCATGATCATCATCATCATCATTATCATGATCATTATCATTATGATCATGATCATCATGATCATCATCGTCATCATCATGATCATCATCGTCATCATCATGATCATCACCATCTTGATCATGATCATCTTAATGGACATAATCATCATCATCATGATCATAATTATCATCGTGATCGTGATCATCATCATCATCATCGTGATCATTATCATAATCATGATCATCATCATCATGATCATGATCATCATCATGATCATGATTATAATCTACATCATAACCATCATGATCATGATCATCGTCATGATCATCATCATGATCATCGTCATCATGATCTTCATGATCATGATCATGATCAGCATCTTCATCATGACCTTAATGATCATGATCATCATCTTCATCATTACCATCATGATCATCATCATCATCATCATAATCACGATCATCATCATGATCAGAATTATTATCTCCATCATGATCAGGATCATGATCATCATTATCACGATCATGATCATCATCATCGTGATCATGATCATCATCTTCATGATCATCTTCATGATCATCATCATCATCATCATGATCATGATCATCATCTTAATCATGATCCTCATCACCATCATCACGATCATGTTTATTGTGATCGTGATCATCATTATTGTGATCATCATGATCGTGATCGTCATGATCATGATCATCATCATCATCATTATCATAATCATTATCATCATGATTATGATCGTCATCATCATCATGATCATAATCGTCATCATGATGATGATCATGATCATCATCATGATTACCATCATCATATGTTCATGATCATCATCATCATGGTAATCATCATCATCATGATCATGATCATGATCAATATCAACATTATCATCATAATTATGATCATGATCATCATCATCATAATGATCATCATCGTGATCACATCATAATAATGATCATGATCATGATTATCATCATCATCATAATGATCATCATTGTGATCATCATCATCATGATCATCACTATCATCATCATGATCATCATGATCATGATCATGATCATCATCATTATCATTATGATCATGATCATCATCATCATCATCATCATCATCATCATCATCATCATCGTCATGATAATCATCAGCATAATCATTATCATCATCGTCATGATTATCATCATCATGATAATGATCATCATCCATACGGTCATCATCATCATGATCGTCATTATCATCATCATGATTATTATGATCATGATCATCATGATCATCATCGTCATCATCATCATGATCATCACCATCACGATCATGATCATCATAATGGACATAATCACCATAATCATGATCATCAAGATCATCATGATCGTGATGATCATAATCATCATCATCGCGATTATCATGATCGTGATCATCATGATCATGATCATGATCATCATCATCATCATGATCATCATTATCTTAATCATGATCGTCATGATCTTCATGATCATCATGATCGTCATGATCATCATCATCATCATCATGATGATCATAATCATCATGATTATCATCATCATATGATCATGGCCATCCTCATCATGGTCATCATCATTATCATTATCATCATGATCATCATGATCATGATCACCATCATGATCATCATAATCATGATCATGATGATCATCATCATCATCATGATCATCATCGTGATCATCATGATCATGATCATCATCATCATTATGATCATGTTCATGATCATCATCATCGTCACATCATCATCATCATCGTCATGATCATCATCACGATCCTCATAAGCATCATAATTATCATCATCATGATCATCATCATCATGATTTTCATCATCATGATCATGATCATCATCATCATGGTCATCATCATCATGATCATCATCATCATCATTATGATCATCATCATCATCATAATCATTATGATCATGATCATCATCATCATGATTATCATCATCATATGATCATGATCATCATCATCATGGCCATCATCATCATCAAGATCTTGATCATCATCATTATCGTGATCATGATCAAGATCATCATTATCATCATAATCATGATCATGATCATCGTCATCATTATTATCATCATCATCATCATCGTCATCATCAATATCATGATCATCATCATCATGATCATCATCAAGATCATCATGATCGTGATCATCATCATGATTAACATCATGATCATCATCGTCATCATCATTTTCATGATCATCAAGATCATCATCATGATCATCATGATCATCATCATGGTCATCGTCATCATGATCATCATTATCATAATAGTCATCATCATCATAATGATCATCATGATCATCATAATGATCATCATCATCATTGTCATCATCATGATCATCATCATCATGATCATCGTCATCATGAGCATCGTCATCATGATCATCATGATGATGATGATCATCATCATCATCGTCACGATCATGATCATCTCATCATCATCATCAAGATCATGATCATCATCATCATGATCTTGATTCATGATCATGATCATCATCGTCATGGTCATCATCATCATCATCATGATCATCATTATCGTCATCATGATCATCATCATGATCATGGTCATAATCATTATCATCATTATTATCATCATTGTCATCATCAAGATCATCATCGTCATGGTCATATAATCATCATCATCGTGATCATCATGATCATGATCATCGTTTTCATCATTATCGTCATCATCATCATCATAATGATCATCATGAACATGATTATCAACATGATCATCGTCATCGTCATCATGATCATCATCATCATGATCATCTTCATGATCATCATCATCATCATTATGATCATAATGATCATGATAATCATCATGATCATCACCATCATCAATGTCATCATCATCATCATTATCATCACAATTATCATTATCATTATCATCATGATCTTCATCATCATCATCATGATCATGATCATGATCATCATCATAATCATCATCATTATGAACATGATCATCATCATAATCATCGTAATTATCATCATGATCATCAACATGATGATGATCATCATCATCATCATCATGATCATCATCATCATTAGCATCATCATGATCATCAACATCGTGATTATCATTTTCATCATCATCATCATCATGGTCTTCATAATCATGATCATCATCATCATAATTGTCACCATCGTAATCATCGTGATCATCATGATCATTATCATCATCATCATCATCATCATCATCATCATCATCATCATCATCATCGTGATCATCATGATAATGATCATCATCATCATCATCATTGTCATGATCATCATCATTATCATTATCATTATCATTATGATCTTCATCATCATTTCATCATCATCATTATCATGATCATCATCATCATAATCATCATGATCATCATCATCATATGATCATGATCATAATCATCATGATCATCATCATCATTAATAATATCATCATCATATGATCATGATCATCATCATCATGGTCATCATTATCATCAAGATCTTGATCATCATCATGATCAAGATCATCATTATCGTCATAATTATGATCATCATCATCATCATCATCATCATCATTATCATCATGATCATCATGATCATCATGATCGTGATCATCATCATGATTAACATCATGATCATCATCGTCATCATCATCTTCATGATCATCATATGATCATGATCATCATCTTCATGGTCATCATCATGATCATCATCATGATCATCATCATCATCATAATGATCATGATCATATCATCATTATTATCATCATTATCACCATTATTATCATCATTTTCATCATCAATATCATCATCGTCATGGTCATGATAATCATCATCATCGTGATCATCATGATCATGATCATCGTTTTCATCATCATCATCATCATCATGATTAATGATGATGATGATCATGATGATGATGATCATCATGATGGTGATGATCATCATGATCATCACCATCATTAATGTCATCATCATAATCATCATCACCATCATCATTATCATTATCATCATGATCTTCATCATCATCATCATGATCATCATCATCATCATCATAATCATCATCATTATGATCATGATCATCGTTATTATTATCATGATCATCAACATGAACATCATGATCATCATCATCATCATGATCATCATCATCATTAACATCATCATGATCATCATCATCGTGATTATCATCTTCATCATCTTCATCATCATGGTCATCATAATCATGATCATCATCATCATAATCGTCATCATCATAATCATCGTGATCATCATGATCATGATCATGATCATCATCATCATCTTCATCATCATTATTATCATCATCATGATCATCATCATCATCATCATCATCAAGGTCATTACCATCATCATCACTATCATGATCATCATCATCATGGTCATCAACATCATCATCATCATCACTATCATGATCATCATCATCATGGTTGTCATCATCATGATAATCATTATCAAGATCATTATCAACATCATGATAAGCATCATTATCATCATGATCATCATCATAATCATCATCACGATCATCATCTTCATCATGATCATGATCATCATTATCATCATGACCATCATCATCATCATGATCATGATCATCATCATCATCATCATTATCATGATCATCATCATCATCATAATCATCATGATTATCATCATCATAAGATCATGATCATAATCATCATGATTATCATCATCATATGATCATGATAATCATCATCATGGTCATCATCATCATCAAGATTTTGATCATCATCAGGATCGCGATCATGATCAAGATCATCATTATCATCATAATCATGATCATGATCATGATCATCATCATCATGGTTATCACCATCATCATGGTTATCACCATCATCATCATGATCATCATCATCATGATCATGATCATTATCATCATCATCATCATCGTCATGTTTATCATCATGATCATCATCAGCATCATCATTATCATCATCATAATGATTATCATCGTGATCATGATCATCATCATCATGGTAATCATCATCATGATCATCATCATGATCATCATAATGATCATCATAATGATCATCATGATCATCTTCGTGATCATGATCATGATCATTATCATGATCATCATCATCATGATCATGGTCATCATCTACATCATAACCATCATGATCATGATCATCATCATGATCTTCATGATCATGATCATGATCAGTATCTTCATCATGACCATCATGATCATGATCATCATCTTTATCATGACCATCATGATCATTATGATCATCATAATCATCATCATCATGATCATCATAATCACGATCAACATCATGATCGTGATCATTATCTTCATCATGGTCATGATCATGATCATCATGATCAGGATCATGATCATCATTATCACGATCATGATCATCATCATCGTGATCATGATCATCATCTTCATGATCATCATCATCATCGTAATCCAGATCATCATCATCATGATCGTCATCATCATCATGATGATCATCATCATTGTGATCGTGATCATCATCGTGATCATCATGATCATGATCATGATCATCATTATCATGATCATGATCGTTATGAGCTTCATCAGGATCATGATCATGATCATGATCATCATCATCATGGTAATCATCATCATCATGATCATGATCATGATCAAGATCAACATTATCATCATAATGATGATCATGATCATCATCATCATCATCATAATGATCATCATCGTGATCACATCATAATCATGATTATGATGATCATCATCATCATAATGATCATCATCGTGATCATCATCATGATCATCACCATCATCATCATGATCATCATCATGATCATGATCATCATCATTATCATTATGATCATGATCATCATCATCAACATGATCATCATCATCGTCATCATCATCACATCATCATCATCATGATCATCATCAGCATCATCATTATCATCATCGTCATGATTATGATCATCATGATAATGATCATCATCATCACGGTCATCATCATGATCGTCATCATCATCATCATGATCATTATGATCATGATCATCATGATCATCATCATCATCATCATGATCATCACCATCACGATCATGATCATTATAATGGACATAATCATCATCATCATGATCATCATGATCGTGATTATCATCATGATCAACATCATTATCATCATCATCATCATCATCATCATCATCATCATCATCATCTTCTTCAACATGATGATCATCATCATCATCATGATCATGATCGTCATCATGATGATCTCGCTCATCATCAAGATCATCATCATGATCATCATCAAGATCATCATCGTAATGATCATCATTATCATTATCATCATCATGATCATCATCATATTATACCGATTACACGTTCCCAAATAGCAAAGCAACAGATTCGACCTTTAGGTCATTGGGATGCCACAACTAACCAATATTGGAGCAAGCTTCCTAAGAAAAAAAAGTTATTTTTAGATTAGTGATGAGAGTGAAAATTAGCATGTTTGAGTGTCCAATTTAACACCTTTTTGATGAAAATTGTTGATATATATTAGCACAAATGTCTTATATTTCATATATGTGAGATAAAGGTGCACTTGAGGTGTTTTATTGTGTTTTAGGTGAAAAAAGGATAAAAAATGCTTGGTTGGAGAAAAGGTGCAACTTATGGCAAGGATGAAGAAAAACGCACGTCCAACTTCATAATTTTGCTGTGTTAAATGTGGAGACCAAAACTGATTGTGTGATATATGGTTGGAAAGCCACTGAAAAGAGGATCGTTTTGGCACACCCCAATCGAGTTCCAAACGAAGAAGTTATGAGCAAAATGGTGACGACGCGCGATTAAAACCGAACAGAACTGATGGCTACATTCCGTAGCTTATTGCACATTCAACTCTTGTTGTCCATGAAAGATCTTTATATGGATTAAAAGCCAAGGAAGAGAGGATCGCGTGAGCGCAAGAATTATTGAATTTGGAACTCGGATGTGGAAGTTATACATGAAACAAAGAGGAGGTGCAAGTCCATTCGAGCTGGAGGAACACATTCGACCACACATGCACCTTCCAGTAGGGTCATTCGACTTGAGCTTCAATCATTCGACCATGAGCTCAAGTCGAATGATGGTCGAATAAAGATGAGAAGAAGGTCAGTAGCCTCATTCGACTTGGACAGACTCCATTCGACTTAGAGCTCAAGTCAAATGGAGGTCGAATGAGCAGCAGATAACTTACAGTGCCTTCATTCGACCACGATTGCTGTCATTCGACCAGAGAGGCTGGTCGAATGATGGTCGAATGACCTCTGTTTGGCGAAAATAACATGCTGTTCGACTTGCATTCGATTTGGGAGCCTTCATTCGACCTCTTCACATTGCATATCTACCTGGAACACACCATACAAGTTGTAAAGTAAGGGCACACATGGGGTAAAGTGATAATAATACACCATTCACATGATCACATGAAGCAACCAACACACAAATGAATAAAAGACAAGAAAAAGAGTTGTTAATGAGCTGCAAATACAAAGAACAGCAATAATGAAAGAACTTGATGCATGTGGAGATGAAAGAGCAGCCAACAAAGAGAAGTGGGATGATGTGGAGCAACATGGGCAGCAAACAAGAGGAATAACTACATGTGAAGAGGCACTTTGCTGCAAGTATAAAAGGAAGACCTTGGCAGCTGCAAGGGAGAAAAATCAAGCTGAAATCAGGTGAATCAGGAACACATCAACACATTCCACACATCAACACATTCAATCCATCAACACATTCCACACACAACACCACCAACACCACCACAAAAGGGCTGATCTTGCAGCAAGCTTGCTGCCCTTTTCAAGGGTAGCAAGCTTGCAACAATGGAGCTAATGTGAGTGCAGCGAACAGCTGCACAATGCCAAGGAGAGGAGGAGAATCCAAGTGCGATCAAGAGAGCAATCCAACGGGGGAGAAGGAGAAGAACGCAAGCCACGTGACACTAGGGTTTCGTATTCTTTTCTTTCATCTTTTCTTGTTGATTTTTGTTTTGATTTGCTTAGCCATGAGTGTTATGTTCATGAGCTAAATCTTTTACAAGTTTTAAGGTGTGAAGAATAATGTAGTTGATTTGAAAACCTAGATTAATATTGTGAATTCATGCTATTGATATTCTTGTTTATGTGATTCTATAAGACCTTGTTAATACGTGTGTAACGTCTTCATAATACGCCATTGACATTGCCCGTGATGCGTGGTATATTGTGTGAGCAAGTGTGCACACGTTATTAATATTGTCTACTCACTGGGAATTATGGTAGTTTGCCCGTGAACATGATAATCCTAAGGGCCGGTAAACAAGATATTTGATTATCCTAGTGGAACAATGCAATTAGGAAAATCAAGTAGGAAGTGAAATAGGTTTGAATATGAATTTCAGAGAATATATGTTAGTCGGGTTGGCCTTCCGGAGGGTTTATGAAATTCGCCTTATTAGTATCTAGAAAGGAGGTTCAAAACTATTCACGTGTCATTTTGTGATGTATTAACATATAATAGCATGAATGAACAATAAGACGTCTAGGGAAACAAATCAATTGCACAACACTTGATGCCTTAAAACTATTATTTCTCTCTTGATTCAGTCTTGAATACTTCTTCCCTTCCTTCTTTTATTCATTTCATTATTTTTGTAATTTCAATTCTTTAGTTTATAATAAATCAATCTTGAGAATTGGCTAAATTTATTCTAGTTAAATAGTGATTTAAAGTAAAATAGATAATTGACCGTCCCGTGGGTTCAATAATTTAACTTGGGTACTTGCCCCTACAATTGACATTCCTACACTTGGGAATTAAATTGGGGTGCGCGAAAAACGACCAACAATTAGCTCTATTTCTTTAATGCTTTTTGCAAGAGCTTTTTTGGTCCGACTTGTGGCTCTTTTTCTCTTTGCCATTCCCACAACATCTTTATCTTCTGTCCCCTTTTCTTCATTTTCATTTACCTTTTATAATATTACATAGTTCGATCATCATCATCATGATCATCATCATCATCATCATGATCATCATCGTGATCGTGATCATAATCATCAACATCATCATAATAATCATGATCGTGATCATCGTGAACATGATCATCATCATCATCACCATGTTCATCATCATCATGATCGTCATGATCATCATCATGATAATCATCATCATGATCATCATCATCATGATTATCATTATCATATGATCACGATCATCATCGTCATTGTCATCATCATCATCATGATCAACATCATAATCTTCATCAAGATCATGATCATCATCACGATCAACATCATCATGATCAACATCATAATCTTCATCAAGATCATGATCATCATCACGATCAACATCATCATCGTCATGATCATCATCATCATCATAATCATCATCACGGTCATCATCACCATCTTCATCATGATTATCATCATCATCATCTTCATGATCATAATCATGATTATCATTATCATCATCGTCATGATCATCATCATCATCATCATCATCATGACCATCATGATCATGATCAGCATCATGATCAACATGATCATAATCATCATCATGATCATGATCATCATCTTCATCATGACCATCATGATCATGATCATGATCATGATCATTATGATCACGATCATCATCATTGTCTTCATCACGATCATCATGATCATGATCATGATCATCATCATCATGATCATCTTCATGATCATCATCATTATCGTGATCATCATCATCACTATCATGATCATCATCATCATGATCGTCATCATCATCATGGTCATCATCATCATCATTACCATCATCACGATCATGACTATCATCATGATCACTGTGATCGTGATCATCATCATAATTATCATCATCGTGATAATCATGATCATGATGATCATCATCATCATGATCATCATGATCGTCATGATCATTATCATGATCATCATGATCATCAGAATCATGATCATCATCATGATCATGATCATCATTATCATCATAATGATCATCATCATCATGATCATCACCATCATTATCATTATGATCATGATCATGATCATCATCATCATTGCATCATCTTCATCATCATCATGATTATCATCATGATCATGATCATGATGATGATGATCATCATCATCATAATCACGATCGTCATCATGACCATGATCATTATCTTCATCATGATGATGATCATGATCATCAAGATCAGGATCATGATCATCATCATGGACATCATCATCATGATCATCATCATCACGATCGTCATCATCATCATCGTCATGATCATTATGATCATGATCATCATCATCACGATCATGATCATCATCATGAACATAATCATCATCGTGATCATCATAATGATCAACATTATTGTAATCATCATCATCCTCATCATGATCATCATCATCTTCTTCATCATGATGATCATCATCATCATGATCATGATGATCACGATCTTTATCATGATCATTATAATCATCATCATGATCATCATGATCGTGATCATGATCATCATCATCGTGGTCATCATCATCATATCATGACCATGATCATCATCAACATCATCATCATGGTCATCATCATCATCGTCATGATCATCATCATCACGATCGTCATCATCATCATCATGATCATTTTCATGATCATCATCATGATCATGATCATCATCATCATCATCATCATCATCATCATGACCATCATGATAATGACCAGCATCATGATCATCATCATGATCATCATGATCATAATCATCATCATGATCATGATCATCATCTTCATCATGACCATCATGATCATGATCATGATCATCATGATCACGATCATCATCATTGTCTTCATCATCATCATGATCATCATCATGATCATCATCATCATCATCTTCATGATCATCATCATTATCATGATCATGATTATCGTCGTCATTATCATTATCATGATCATGATCATGTTAATCATCATCATCATCATGGTCATCATCATCACTATCATGATCATCATCATCATGATCGTCGTCATCATCATGATCATCATCATCATCATCATCACCATCATCAAGATCATTACTATCATCATGATCATTGTGATCGTGATCATCATCATCATCATCATTGTGATCGTCATGATCATGATCATCATCATCATCATGATCATCATGATCGTCATGATCATTATCATGATCATCATCATGATGATGATGACCACAATCATCATGATCATCATCATCATGATTATCATCATCATATGATCATGATGATCATCATCATCAGAATCATGATCATCATTATCGTTATGATCATTATGATCATGATTATCATTATGATCATGATCATGATAATGATCATCATCGCATCATCTTCATCATCATCATGATTATCATCAAAATCATGATCATTATGATGACCATCATCTCATCATAATCACGATCGTCACCATGATCATGATCATTATCTTCATTATGATCATGATCATGATCATCATGATTCGGATCATAATCATGATCATGATCATTATGATCAGGATCATGATCATCATCATCATGGTCATTGTCATCATGATCATCATCATCATGATCGTCATCATCATCATCGTCATGATCATTATGATCATGATCATCATCATCACGATCATGATCATCATCATGAACATAATCATCATCGTGATCATCATAATGACCAACATCATTATAATCATCATCATCCTCATCATCATTATCATCATTATGATCATCATCATCTTCTTCATCATATCATGACCATCATCATCATCATGATCATCATGATCATCATCATTATCATCATGATCATCATCACCATCATCATGACCATCATCATCATCATCATGAACATCATGATCATCATCATCAACATCGTGATCGTCATCATCATCATGATCGTGATCATAATAATGATCGTCATCGTCATTATCATCATCATCGTGATCATGATCATCATCATCATGGTCATCATCGTCTGGTCATCGTCATCATGATCATCATCATCGTGATCATCATCATCATCATCATCATGATCAAAATCATCATCATCATGATCATCATCATAATCATCATCATCAACATCATCATGATCAAATCATCATCGTGATCATCATCATGATCATCATCATCATCATCATGATCAAAATCATCATCACCATAATCATCATCATCAACATCATGATTATCATCATGATCATCATGGTCATCATCATCATCATGGTCATCTTCATCATCGTCATGATAATCATCATTATCATTATCATGATCATCATCATCGATCATCATCATGATCATCTTCATGATCATCATCACTATCATCATCATCATGATCATCATGATCACATCATGATCATGATCATCATCATGATCGTCATGATCATTATCATGATCATCATGATCATCATCTTGATCATCATCATGATAGTGATCATCATTATCATTGTCATCATCATGATCATCATCATTATTATCATGGTCATCATCATCATTATCATAACAATCATCACAATCATCATCAGCATCGTCATGATCATCACCATCATCATCATCACGATCATCATGATCATCATCGTGATCATCATGATCAACATCATGATCGTGATCATAATCATCATCATCATCATAATCATGACCGTGATCATCATGATCATGATCGTTATGATCTTCATCAGGATCATCAGGATCATCATGATCATCATCATCATCATGATCGTCATGATTATCATCATGATGATCATAATAAACATGATCATCATCATCATGATTATAATCATCATATGATCATGATAATCATCATCATGGTCATCATCATGATCATCATCATGATCATAATAATCATGATCATCATCATAATCATCATCATCATTATAATGATCATCATCATAATCATCATCATCATTATAATGATCATCATCGTGATCATCATCATCACCATCATCAACATCATCATCATGATCATCATCATGATCATGATCATCATCATTGCCAATATGATTATCGTCATCATCATCATCACATCATCATCATCGTCATGATCATCATCAGCATCATCATTATCATCATCAGCATCATCATTATCTTCATTATCATGATTATCATTATCATGATAATGATTATCATCATCATGGTCATCATCATCATGATCGTCATCATCATCATCATGATCATTATTAGCGTAATCATCATCATCATCACGATCATGATCATCACAATCATGATCACCATCATGATCATCATGATCGTGATCATCATCATCATCACCATCATCATCATCTTCATCATCATCATGATCATTATCATCATCATGATCATCATCATCTTTTTCTTCTTCATCATGATGATCAACAACATCATGATCATGACAACGATCATCATCATGATCATTATCATGATCATCATGATCATGATCATGATCATCATATCATGGTCATCGTCATCATGATCATCATCATATGATGACCATCATCATATGATGACCATCATCATTATCATGGTCATCATCATTATCATCAAGATCATCATCACCATCATCATGACCATCATCATCATGAACATCATGAACATGATGATCATCATCATCATGATCATCATCATCAATATCATGATCGTCATCATCATTATAATCATGATCATAATCATTATGATGATGATGATCATCATAATCATCACGATCATGATCATCATCGTGATCATCACGATTATGATCATCATCACAATCATGATCATCATTACCATGATCATCATCATCATCGTCATGATCATTATGATCATGATCAACATCATCACGATCATGATCATCATCATGAACATAATCATCATCGTGATCATCATAATGATCAACATCATTATAATCATCATCATCCTCATCATC